>CAWUFW010022125.1:0-103081 GCA_963921515.1 Calotriton arnoldi | reverse complement strand
TACCAGCCAGGACAGAAGGTGTGGGTGCTGGAGCCAGTGGCCCCAGCAGCCCTCTAAGAAAAGTGGAGTGGCCCCCATACAATTGTTGAACAGAAGGGAGAGGTTACCTATCTGGTAAACCTGGGAACTCCCAGGAGCCCCCACAGGGTGCTCCATGTCAACAGGCTGAAGCCATATGTGGACAGGGCTGACATGGGCTTGCTCATGGCAACTGATGAGGGACAGGAAGAGGAGAGTGACCCTCTCCCTGACCTGCTCTCTCAGAACCCTGATGATGGGTCAGTGGATGGTGTAGCCTTGGCAGGCAGCCTCACTTCCCAGCAGCAAACTGATTGTAGACAGGTGCTCAATCAGTTCAGACACATGTTTTCTCTGACTCCAAGTCAGACCACCTGGTGCACTCATGAAGTGGACACTGGGGACAGTCTGCCTGTTAAAAGTAAGATTTACAGGCAACCTGACCAGGTCAGGGACTGTATCAGGACAGAAGTCCAGAAAATGTTGGAACTGGGTGTCATTGAGCCTTCAGATAGCCCTTGGGCTAGTCCAGTGGTCCTGGTGCCAAAACCTCACACCAAAGATGGTAAGAGAGAGATGAGGTTTTGTGTGGACTACAGAGGCCTCAATGCAGTCACTAGGACTGATGCCCATCCAATCCCCAGGGCAGATGAGCTAATAGACACTTTGGCCTCAGCCAAGTATCTAAGCACATTTGACCTAACAGCTGGCTACTGGCAGATCAGACTAGCTGATGATGCAAAGCCAAAAACTGCATTTTCTACCCCTGGTGGGCTTTACCAATTTGTGGTGATGCCCTTTGGTTTGAAAAATGCACCTGCCACTTTTCAGAGGTTGGTGAACACAGTCCTTACAGGTCTGGAAGCCTATAGTGCAGCATATCTAGATGATATTGCTGTCTTTAGCTCCACCTGGGAGGATCACCTGGTCCACCTCAGAAATGTTTTGGAGGCCCTGCAGAAGGCAGGCCTAACTATCAAGGCCACAAAGTGCCAGATAGGGCAGAGTCAGGTTGTGTACCTCTGCCACCTTGTGGGTGGAGGCCAGGTTCAGCCATTGCAGAGCAAAATCCAGACCATCATGGACTGGGTTGCTCCAACTACCCAGACTCAGGTGAGAGCCTTCTTAGGCCTGACTGGGTACTACAGAGAGATTTGTCAAGGGGTATGGATCAATAGTGACACCCCTGAATGACTTAACCTCTAAGAAAATGCCCAAAAAGGTTCAGTGGACAGTTAGCTGTCAAAAGGCATTTGATGACCTGAAGCAGGCCATGTGCACTGCTCCCATTCTGCAAAGTCCTGATTACTCCAAAAGTTCATTGTGCAAACAGATGCATCTGAGTTGGGGGTAGGGGCTGTACTGTCACAGTTGAATGATGAAGGTCAGGATCAGCCAGTAGCTTTTATTAGCAGAAGGCTGACCCCCAGAGAGAAACGTTGGTCAGCCATTGAGAGGAGGGCCTTTGCTGTGGTTTGGGCTCTGAAGAAGCTGAGGCCATACTTGTTTGGCACTCACTTCCTTGTTCAGACAGACCATAAGCCCCTCTTATGGCTAAAACAGATGAAGGGTGAAAACCCCAAACTCTTGAGGTGGTCCATTTCCCTACAGGGGATGGACTATACAGTGGAACATAGACCTGGGAGTAACCATGCCAATGCAGATGGACTCTCCAGATATTTCCACTTAGAACATGAAGACTTAACTGGTCAAGGTTAGTTTAATGTCCCTGCGTTTGGGGGGGGGTTGTGTAGGAGAGTAGGATCTGCCTCTTATGGTTACCCCCACTTTTTGCTGGTGTATCACTGTTTTTCGACTTTAGTCTGGCTGGGGCCCTGCTATCCAGGACCCCAGCCTAGCTGCTTCCTCTCTAAATTGATTCCCTGTACCTTAAGTACACTTCAGATTGGATTCTGGGGTGCCCTTATAAGTCCCTAGTATATGGTATCCTATGTACCCAGGGCATAGGTACCCCAGAGGCCTACCAGGGCCTGAAGCATGTATTGTGCCACCCCTGGAAGGCCCTCCAAAATGACACCACAGGACTGCTACTGCAGCCTGAGTGAGGTGGTGCATGCACCCCTTACAGAGATATAGGTTCACTATATCTCACCTAACACTGCACATAGAAACCTATCAGTCACCCCTATGGCAGGCCTTATCAATCCTGGAGGCAGGGTGCTTGGTTATATGTGAGAGGGTGCCCATGCATGAGCAGAGCCCCTCTGCAGCCTTCGGAATCTCCTCTCCAGGGTTGTCTGTGGTGCAGCCTGACCATATACTCTTAAGTGCATTATATCTAAACGGTAAATGCTAACTTTGGGATGGCTGCACGGAAACATGTCGTGTTTGGTGTCAAACACCTTGGAATCATACCCCCACACCAGTACCTGGTGTGGGAGTATGATCCCACCCTTCTAGAGGGAGAGACATGACAGCACCGGTATACCCGGTACCAACTAACCAGAGCCTGGCATCACAAAATGGATGCTGCAGCCACAGACACGAGTCTGGCCTCCTGCTGCTGACCGAAACTCCGGCAGGGGAGGCCTGGACAATAGGTTTCCTGTCGCAGGGAGGTGTTACCACCTCCCAGACAGGCCTTAGTGGATTGGGGCTGGGTGGGTGCACTCTCTGAGTGCTTTGAAGTCCTGCACTGGGGGCACATTTGGTGTCCTCGTGCATGCCCCAGTTCAAACCGGTTGCAGGGGCTGCCAGCCCCTGCTCTGGTTCGAAACTGGACAAAGGAAATGGGTGTAGCCACCCCTCTTTCCAAACCCTCCCATAGGTGGGCCCCCAGAGTTAGTCCAACCTCCTTCTTTAGTATAAGTAAGGGAACCCTGGCAACAGGACTTTAGATATCCCTGGACGAAACTCTGTAGCTGAATCCTGGACCTTTGATGCTCTACATCAAGATTAGAGGACTGAAGAATCTCCCTTGGGGTCAAGGAGTGACTCCCCTGCTTGGCAGGCACCAACGAAGCATCTGTCCGGTCTGCATCACTGAAGCTCCCGCCGGACGCCGAAGTCTTTGCATCACCAGAGGTGGATTTGCAGACTTCCCAGAGGCTGCCCTGAGTCCCCAGCAAAGCTGAGGCCCGTAGCTGTCGTGGGTAACGTGGAACTGTGACCCCTGGACACCGAGCACATTTGCAAGTGCACCAACTTCCTGACATCTCTCGAAGCCGTGGTTTGGGTTCCAAGTAGCCCTGGCCCCAAGCACCAACTGCAGCAAAGATCACTGGCCTACACTTCACGAGTGTCCCGTGGGGCAGCTCCAAGTGCGACCGCTTGAGGCTCCTTCGCGATCTCTAGTCCGTTGGCTAGTGGGTCCCCACGAAGGCAACTCTTCAATTGCTTGGGCTTTTCTGATTGCTCCAGAAGTGCCCTGGCTTACCCTTGCTGGGTGAGTCCCTCAGACCTTGCTGGTCTGCACCGCAGCCTTTTCTTTGTTTCCCACCGTGACTTGCCGTTGCCAAGGCTTGTTGGGCCCAATCCAGTCGCCGACACCGCAGCACTCGACAGACTTCATGGGACAGCTCGAATCCAGCTCCTGGTTGTCGTCGACGCCTCCTGGACCTCGTGGCTGAAGAGTCAAGGCACCTGTCAACTCACCTGAAGCACCCGACATCTGAGGGCATTCGACTATCGTGCCCCTGGTCACTGGCTAGTGACCCAGACTCTGTCCCCTCTGCTTTCAGGTCTTCCTCTTCCTCGATCCAGGCTTGGATCGCACCGGACACTCTTCCTCTTCACGGCAGCAGCACTTTCCAAGAGGTCGCCATTGAAAACGACGACGATTCCCGACACCTTTTAACACGTATGCACCCGGCTTCCCTGGGTGAGGTAACTCGAGTATTTCGGTACTCACGTGGGTGTGGGCCCTAGAAACTCTTAAGTTTTAAGGGGTTAACTGGAAGTCCTCTCCGAAGTGTCCTTTTTCTTTTAAAATCCAACCGCGACTTTCCCCATAGAAGTCAACGGCGATTCGCGGCTGTGTTCTCACACTGCACGCGTCCCCCGTGGGTCCCCTGTGTCACTACCTTGGGTGGTTCCTTGGGGTCCAAGCACTTCTACAGGCTCTAGGCCTTGTGTCTAGCTCAGTCGTGGTTCTTATACCACTATTTTAGTATATGGTTTGGTACGCCCCTAGGGCTCAAACGTGTATTGTGCTAATAACTGCTGATATTTGCCTTGTAACTTATGTACTTCGAACTCTAGCCTCATAAAGAGACTAGAGGGGTGTGTTTAAGACTAAATACATATATTTTATATATATACCTGGTGTGGTCCTCTTTCATTTGGTCACTCAAGAGATTATAGACTGGTAAAACAAGCTGCTTTACATTCCTCCAAGACTTAGCCTGAAGGCTGCTCTCCATAGCTACCACTAGGATAGCTTTCACTAAAGGTTGTCTTTAACCTATCATCCATAAGGGGTTGTTTGGACTGGTGCAAGGTGCCCACTATAACTAGTGGACAGCATATGCCAGGCCAACTTCTCACACTTGTCCGTAGCTAGTCCTCAACATACTGCACTGTTTGTCCCCTCAATTTTCTCCGGCATACCCACGATGCAAATGTTGGTGTGACGCGACCTGTTTTCAGCATCTTCTGCTCTGTTTTCTAGTGTTTTCACTTTGGAGTCCAGGTCATGCAAGTGTTTCTGCATCGCTGCCATACTCGGAGACATTTCAGTTATTGTACGCTCATTAGAAGCAACCTTCTCTGCCAGTTTCTTATGGTCATCTTTGAGCAGGCTAAGATCCGTGCCGATAGTATCTATCTTATGCTCTAGAGAGCTTCCCTAGTTGCTGTAATAGCGTGCAGTATGTCTTATAGGATAGGGTCCTCTGTTGGATGCGCCATTGGCGGAGCCGTTCCGTTGGGCGCGTTCGGCCTGTTTGCTTCTTCCTGCTCAGGATCTTTCTTTTTGGTGGACTTGCCCATTGTTCTTTTCCTGTGCTAGCAGTCCCAGCACCTTAGGTTTCCTCTGTGCGTCTCAGCTCGTAGCCGCTCTGTCGGACCCAGCCAGCGGGGTCCCTGTCAACTTCTGTACAGTGAGTGGCAATAGAGCAATTGGTGTAAGGATTAGGCCGTTTTCTTCCCGGTGTTCGATGTCTCACTCGGCTTTGTAATGCTCGTTGCTGTGGCCCCAGCTCTCTCAGTGGGCGCTTTGCTTGAGTGTCAATGTTTTTCTGCTCTTGGGCCAGTAGGGGTATTTTGCTCAGTCTTTGTGTGCTATTGTATGATCTCTCCCCCTGCACCAGGGATTCGTAGTCGCGCCTTGTTCTCCCCTAAGAGTGGTGGGCCTGCAAGAGACCGCTGGGGTGGTCCAATGGTTTCGGCAGCCGGGGTCTCTATTTCTGCTCTCCGCTTTGGCTCGTAATGGGGCCAGGCTTTGCACTATGCTAGCTCTGGGTGTCTTTCAGTTCCTGCCTCGCAGCTCTCCGCGTCTGCCAGTTGGGCCCACCACAGCTCTAAGAATAGTTTGTCTATTTTGGGGGGGCTGAAGTCTGCTTCTCTGGTTCCCCGCTTTCGCTCACAGGGTGGTGGGGTCTCTCTCTTAGCCCCCCCCCTTTGTGTCTCCTGTGTAATGCTCCGAGGGCCTCCATCCACTCAGGTCTGCCCCTTTCCCACTCTTGTGACTCGGTTTTCCCTATTTTTCTGGTTGCCACCCCAGCGTCATAATTCAGGGTCGTCCACTTCTATAGTGGCTGTCTCCCCCACGGTGTTCATCGCGCGCCGCTGGAGTGGCCGGGGCCTCCCCTTCTACCGGTGCTCACGGGGTGGCACAGGTGTAGTCACACTCCCTTGTCGAGGGCTTCTTAGCGTGGTTCTGTTTCCCAGCCGTGGAATCGGTTAGCCCCAGGCAGGATTGTAGTTCCCCACCCCGCGCAGGACTCAGCTCAAGTCTGCGACCACTGTCGCCTCACCCTTTTGCTTTGCACACCCTAACAAATTGCCCCTTCATTTTACATTTCCTAAAAGCCTGGCATATTGCAGGACAATTGGTGTCAGTGGCAAGATGACCATTCAACCCACTCTTGTCACATCGCTCATGGGGACATTGACGTCTTCCCTAAGTTAGCATGAGCAGGCTACAGACTGTCTGCTGCTTTGCGCACGTTACTACACAAGTTTATTTTTCAAAAGTCTCTTTTGTAACTTTCACACAAGAACCTACAGTTATTTTTCATGCTTGCGGGTTCCTGGGATTTAGTCTGAACATTTTGTGCAAGGTCGAGACAACAATGGCCCTTGTTATTTTGTACTGGCCAGGCCCTAGCACCTAGAGAAAACATTTTTGGGAATAGGTACTTTAGTCTTATTGGAATACACGGATAGGTAGCTAACACTTGGAAAGGGACCGTTTCCAGGGAGTAGAGCATGACACCCCCTGTGATCTAGATCTACCACCTATAGACTGAGGTACGGGGTCTGCAGATAACGCCCAGAGATCTTCTGATATATATAATCATCTTGCTTCTATACAAGGGGAGGGAGGTTAGGCTACTCTGTCGTATATAATGACAGCACCTTTTATGATTTACGGACTACTTGCTATGCTGATTGTATTTTTGTTATGCATTTTTCTGCTTATTGTGGCACGTATACTGCATAATAGAAAACGTTGGTTAAAATGAATATTTTAAACTTGTTTGTGTCTCTTTCAGATCTTGTTGTGGAAGAGTACAAGAGTGGGAGCGAAAGGGAGTGTCTTGCAACCGCAATTCCTGAGAGAGTCGGGAGTGTTGTGTTCTGGGGTGCCTAATCACTTGTGTCTCTGTGAGTGAGTAGGAGGGCAAGAGAGGCACTATAGTTAGCCGGCCCTGGGCTCATGGGTATGCTAAGGTGGTGGGATGACTCAGTCCCTACATACTAAGGTCCCATAATCCTACGCATAGTTCTGTGTTTGTGCAGAATCCCTGCAACACTCTTGTAACAAGATACATTCTTTTAATTAACAGCACCACTTCTATAACTAGATATTGTTTGCTTCTTCTCAGTATCAGTTCTGTAGACAGCTCTGTGTACATCAGCTACATTTCCAGTATCGCTGGATGCTGTTTTCTTTAGTCCTTCATCTGTGTTGTCTGCTCTTTTTACAATGTCAATCACCTTCTACAATGTTAAATTTTCTGTGCTCAGAAATTTCTCCAGTGTCTTTTTGTTGACCACTTTTTGCACCAACCTATCCCAAACCTTTCAATTAAAAAAACTGTTATGATTGCAGGTAAATGTCAAGGATATAAGGGCTGTCATGAATTTGTTCACAAATTCTCCTGGAAGTTCACCTCTTTTAAGGAATTTAGGGGCATATTATCAAGCCCATTATCGACGCTATAGCGGCAGTTTTGCCGCTAAGCGGCGATAGTATCGCCCTATCAGCAAGCTGTCGCTAACAGGCGTTAGCGACAGCTTTCAGGCGATAGCGGCCGGTTTTTACATCGCCTTGCATGCCAGCGATAATTATCGCTAATGACATGCAAGGTAGGCGTTCCCCACTGAAAGCGACTGTAAACAGTCGCTAAAACAACTACCCCCTATTAGCAAGGCAGGCGAAGCGATAATATAATTCGCGCTAAGCGCGTTTATCGCTAGATTTTTACACCTGCTACTGAGGGTGACTTACCTGTTTGTAGCATAGGGGGTGGATTGTCAGGCTGAATCCACCATAGCGTTAATGCGAGGAATATCGCTGGTTTTCCAGCGATATTTTACGCATTTTACCGCATATCGCTGGAAATATTATCGCTATGGAGATAAACCTTACTAATAGGGTGTTATCTCAGCGATAATTTCCAGCGATAGGCGGCGTTAAAAAAAACACGCTAAGCGCGGTTAGCGATAAATATCGCACTTCCTTGATAATATGCCCCTTAATTCTTTCCACAACTATGTTTTTTGTTATTTCTATAATTCACATCTTACTTCTGCATTGCCACCTCATAGTCATTGCGATCTACTTCTTCGTTCTCACCTTCAAGTAGAGATTGGATGTTTGAGTATTCTTCGTACCTCGGCCCCTGAACAATGTTTGAGCATTGCCAGTTTGAGAGTAAACAGTAAATATGTCTCTTCCTTCAGCTTCTACATATGCTTCAAAAATTTCTTTCCAGTCCTCCCATTTTACCACTGATTCTCCTAGTGTGTTCAGAAAAGTTAATAGTGCCATCATTCCTTCCATAGCTGTTGCAGTTGATTAAGTGTAGTAGTTTTTAATACTTGTACAATTGTTTGTTGTATTGTTTTTTCTTTTCTTCGTGTTTTTATTATGCCTTTAATAATATGGCAATTACACTGAGCTCTTTTCTTTATTTCCTTTTTCTTTTTTTCCAACAGTATTGTGCTATAGCACAGAAACACGTTTAGGGCTGGCAAATATTATGCTTTGTAAGTTGCTTTGCAACATTAACAATGTCCTACTTTCTGCACGTTCAGCTCATTGGCACAATCCAACTTAGGGGCATATTCTCAAGGACTTACCGCCGAGTTATCAGCACTTTAGCGCAGCAAAAGTGGCGAAAGAATTATCGCCCCATTCCCAAGCTGGTGCAAACTGACCACATCACCAGTTTTCCAGCGATAGCTGCCGCAAAAAACATCGCCACGGATGAGAGAGACAACTAACGTTAATGATATGCAGAGTAGGCGTTCCCGTGCAAAAACACACAAAAACACCACTTCGCGACATTCACAACGACCAGCCAGATCTGCGATGAGATCCAAAAACAGGCGATAAGGCGCGTGAGCAGCAGGGATTTAACACCTGCCTTTTACTGGTGTTAAGCAGGACGACAAACTGCAGTAGAGGAGCCCAGCCCAGAGCCACATCTGAAGACCAACAGATGCCATGGAGACAATGATCGTGCAGCCTGGAGACCCAAAGAGGGCCACAACACCCACCGCAACCACCCCCAGCCCCCCGGCCCCTCCCCCTGACTACCACAGAGGCAGCGCAGAACAGGACAGCGGACGTTCCCAAAACCCACCAGCCTCAGAGACTCAACGCCAGAGGAAGTCATTGCCCACTACCAGGCACAAAAGGACAACCATCCTCCGCATCCTGACCCACATTGCCCACAGGCTGACCAGGTACCAACACGGCAGACAACCACCATCCCTCCGCAGGCGAAGCTGCTGGCTGTGCTGCACCTGTTGGCCCCTGGTACCTCCCAAACAACAACTGCCAGAGTCGGAGGAGTCTCACGGCCAGCCCTATCATATGTCCTCACCCATGTCATGGATGCATGTCCACAATAGCAACGGCGGGCACCTGTCACCGCACCACACGACAGTTCCAATTCGTAGTGTTCCTGCGCAACCAACCCCAACGCCAGCCGTTGCTAGACGCCACTGTGCCCCAGATTCAAAACAGTAGAAACTGAAATGGGAGTGCGCACGGTCATGAAGTCCAGTAGTGTAAAAACAGTCCTTTATTACAAATACAACAATAAACAATACGAAAAGCACAGCCAACGCCCAACGGGGAACTTCATCAGGGCAACGTGTGGATTCAAGTAACTGCATATGCTGCGGGAACTCCCCAATACCATTCCATACTCCGGAAGTCAGTATCCAGACACCTGTTGGACAAATGGTGACAATGGTCAAGCGTCCGTATTGTCAGAAACCTAATCTGGTACAGTGTCTAGCACTTGGACAAACCGGAATGCTCACAGGAAAGACGAATCCTGCACAAAAAGACTGTACCAGAAGTACGTGTGGCAGTAACCTTCGTAGGAAAGAAAAGGAAGGTTACGGTCAAACTAACTTTTTACGGTCTCATGATGTAGGATTACTCATACCTGTAAGCATCACGGTTTGTATCAGCTTGATACCCCTGCACCTTCACTCCCCCCACCCAGCCACGAGGGCGCCGCCGTGACCGTTGGTGCCTACGCGATCCTGTGCGCCTGCTGCACCCAGCCCTGGTCCCCAGACCACTCCGCCAACCAGCGATGACTGCCCGCCCCTGCGCACCCCGGCCTCAATGCTCACCTGCCGCCACCGGCGTGTCTCAAGAGGGCCCACCACGTGCCGGTGCAACCTCCTCAGCCGATCGCTGGATTCCGCGCCACAGGCCCCCAGCGCATCCTGCAGCACCGCACTGCGGAGTCATGTTTGTGCAGCCTGCTGCCCTCGGCGTACACTGTGGTCCAGCTGGGATCACAATTCAAATCGAATCTTGATTGGCAGGACGGCGTATCGAGGCCTACGCATCATCGCAGGCTGCACACCCGCTCAGCTCTGGTGCCACTAACTCAGTGCACCGCAAGTCATCGCCACGTGGCGGTAGGCCCGTGCCGGCCTAAGTGCCTCGGATGCCACCAACTCTGTGCACCTCAAGTCACCATCCCGTGGCGGTAGGCCCGTGCCGGCCTAAGTGCCTCTGATGCCACCAACTCTGTGCACCTCAAGTCACCGTCCCGTGGCGGTAGGCCCGTGCCGGCCTAAGTGCCTCGGATGCCACCAACTCTGTGCACTTCAAGGCATGGGTCCTTTATGACTGAGTCTCGTCGTGCGGACGCCATCATGTCACCTCCGGCAGTGGGGAATGTGATGTGGTAGGGCCCTAGGCCCTCATTCATAAATAATGACCACATGGACACACTCAGCTAGATAGTGGAAATGTCCTCGGGCACGTGCGCCCGGCCCCCTTTATTGGCAGGGGCACATGTCCTGTGACGCATGTGCTGGATGGGTGTGGTGTGGGTGTGAACCAGCCCTCAGGGAGTGGCTGTGGCATGCTGACAAGTAGACCTGTGATCAGCAGATCACTACAGGGAAGACCTGGGACATGTAGCGTTGTCCCCCCCCGTAAGCGTAAGCGGAGTGGGCTGGCCTGTCGTATGCCAGTCCAGCCTAGGGGTGTGAACGATGACCCCGGCGCTCTGGGTGTGGTTCCGTTCTGGGCTGGACAAG
The DNA here is from genome assembly GCA_963921515.1 of Calotriton arnoldi. Lineage (NCBI taxonomy): Eukaryota > Metazoa > Chordata > Amphibia > Caudata > Salamandridae > Calotriton > Calotriton arnoldi. The sequence continues at coordinate 92,134 of CAWUFW010022125.1, read as the reverse complement.
AAGGTGACTAATGCGTGTGTGTCTGATGTGGTGTTGGCGCCACCCGGTCCGCAATCGGTAATGTTGCACCCTGTGACTCAAGTCCCACAACATGTGCAACATGGACGTAAGGGGAAATCACTGACCCGACATTCATCCATACTTCCGTACTTGAATGATCATAGACATGACACATCTGTGTGAATTTGATTGTTTAATGCACATTCAGTGGAGTGTTGTAGCTGGAGCAGTACAGGGCCATGCAAACCCCAATTTACATTGTTGGCCCGTGGAGGTCCAGCCAGAGTCCTTCAGGGAATGACAAGTACATCGGAAGAGGAAGAGTTCAGTCCGCAGTCTGATAGCTGTGTCATTGGTGACCAAACAGAATATGGCAGTCTATGTCGAGGTCCAAGGTGAGTGTCGCAGAGTGCATCGGGGCACAGTGGAAGGTGATGATGCAGAGGGCAGAACCCAGCAGAAACAGGCCATATGGCGGAGAAGAATGCTACCGCTTCCTTACTACCAGTAAGGGAGATTCATCCACATCTTCGTCCTCTGATGTCTCATGTGCCTCACATGTGGGTGGTGGTGTTTTCTCTGCAGCACTGTGTGGCACTGACACATCAGGGGCCGGAGGTGGATTGGCTGCCGCACTGTGTGGCACTGACATCAGGGGCCGGAGGTGGATTGGCTGCTGCACTGTGAGGCACTGACACATCAGGGGCGGAGATGTGGATGTCGAAGCAGCATTCATCTGCGCCAGGCCTTGTGGCAGCAATGCCATGATGAGGATCCGCAGGGCATGGTAGATCCCAGCTACATCACGCTGGTGTGCAGCCATGGCAGCTTTCTTTCCGCCTGCACCCGCTCCATGTTCTCCATGGTCCTCCGCATGTGTCCCAACTCCTGAATGACACAGCTGGAGCCACTCTGACTAGACAGTTGTCCTTGTCTCTGAGTCAGGACTCCAGCGATGTCATCCATGGTTCGTTGGAGAGCATGGAGCGAACTGTGGGTGTCCGTCAAGGACTGTAAGTGGTCCCTGATGGGACTTAGACACCCACGTATGGCATCTAGTTTGGCTGTCATGAGGGTCGAACCCCACCCGCACCTGATCAGCCATCTTCTCCTGGCACCCTAACACACGGCGTTGGAAGGCCATGTGTTGTTCGTGGTGGTCCTGGGAGACAGCCGTGGTGGTGGGTGCTTCCTGCTGTGTGGTCTGTGCAGGGGGCGGGGTTTCCTCGATGCAGCTGGGCTGCCCTGCTCCTGGCGGTGGGGTGCCGAAGCTGTCCATGAGCCGTTGGAGGGCGTCGGTTTCGATGGAGGGGAGGTCCTCTTCATCATCAGTGAAGAGGTGTACCGTCTGCTCTGCAGGAGGTGTTGATTCACCCTCTGCAATGTAAAGGGGAGATGCAATTTAACATTGTTTTCACATGTATGTTGACGCATTGTACAGGTTTACATACAAACTGCATGACAATGTACATTGTGACTGTTTGGGAGGAGCTGCCTATTTGATGCGGGACAGTGGACATTTCGACAACATCACGGATGTGTGTTTGTACTTGTGCATGGGTTTGTTGTGAGATTAGTGATGTGTGGGGAGGGCCCCTCTGGGCACATAGTCGACGGGGGCCTACTTGCAGTTTCTAGGTGTGCTGCAGTGTGCCAAGGGGATCAGGTACATGCTCCAGAGTAATCGTGGGTGTGCACTGTGCTATGCTTAATTGTGCATGTGTGCCATTGTGCCCATCTCCCCCGTCCCCTCAGTCCCTGGTCGTTACTCACCCTCTTGCTGTTGTGTCGGCTCCTGTCGAGCAGTGTCCGGTCCCCCAACTCCTGCCACCGTCCACACTGATGACTGTGGAGACCATTTCCTCCATCCCATCCAGCTCCTCCTGTGGCGCTGGACTCCCACCTCCAGTCTGCATTGCTGCCTTCTGGTTGTTGGCGAGTTTCTGCTTGGCTTTGCGCTTCACATCATTCCAGCGCCTCTTGACCTCTTCCATTGTCCTCCTCAGCACTCCGATTGCATTCACCTTGTCCACGATGGACTGCCATATTCCATTTTTTGTCGCCAATGACACATTGGAGGTGACAAACAGTTGTTGATGGTATTTCATCACCTCCGTTATCAGGATCCTGTTTTCCTGCGGACTGAACCGCGTCTTCCTCTTCTTCCTGTCCTTGCCCTTCCCTGACCCCGAGGTCCTGGCCTGGTCCTCCGGGGGCTTGTGGGGTTCTGCTCGTCCTCTGTTCCTCCTCCGGCTACCTCCATTGTGCTTCGCAGTTGTTTTCTTTTTTTTGTGGTTTTTTTTCTGCTTTTGTAGTGATTTTTCCCACCTGACGTGGGAATTGCAAGCCTGGCGCTGCTTGTCGCCGATTTTTCTATCGCGGTTGGGCCCATCGCAACTTTTTTCACGTTCGGGTTTCCTTTTTTATCGCTGTCGCGATAGTTGTATCGCGGACATTTGACGCGTTATCAGGAGACTATCGCATGTTACTGCCGTGTTGAGAATACGACGTTGACACAGAGTTATTTTCCCGCGATAGACGGCGATATGGAAACGTGCGTTAGCCTTTTTTGGCTATGATTATCGCACGTTCTTGAGCATATCCCCCTTAGAGTGCTGCTGGGCACCGTTAACCACTGTTGTCATCAGCTCCTATACCACAACGGGAGCGTTGAGTAACCAAGCAATGTGTGGATGTTGATGTGATGGGTCATGCGATGATGTTACATGCACAGGTCGCATGAGAGTGAAAGTTATGCACAAGCTGGTGGCCCAAACATAATGAATTTGTCTTCATTTATTGGAAAGTACTTGCTTTAGTTTTGGTTGAGATTTAGCTTCTGCTGGTGTTTTCCACAAACAATTTCCTTCTTGCTGCCAGATCAGAAGTCACTGCCCTAGGTGGATTTGAGGAAACTTTGAGCATAATACAAAGAGATCTAGAAATGTAGTTATGGGGCAACCGAGGGACTGATTACGATAGCGGGCGGTCAGATCGTCACTCGCTATCACGTCGTTCAGGAGACTGCCCGGCAAGCAGGTGGCCGATTACGATGCGACCGCAAAGTGCTCCTTTACATGGTGCATTGTGCTGAGGCCCAGGAAAAGGTTCACAGCACGAGCTGCCGTGCAAAGGAGCACTTCCAGCACATCCATGCACCATTTGGTGCATGGCACACAGTGCATGGAGGTGAGTGGGGGCACTACATGTGCCCCCGGGCAACTTTACAGTGGCCCACGACAGACAAGGCCCTGTTTGGGGCCCCCAAAAGCTATTTTCTGACAGCCTTTTCATGGCGGTCTTTTTGACATGAAAAGGCTGTCAGAAAGGCATATCGTAATCCCGACGGCAGGATTGCAATTTTGACCACTGCCCAGTGGCGGCTCGCATAGGGCGTGATGCGGGGCGGTGAGGCGGGGTAGGGGCAGGGTGGGGGGGTAGTAAACTTGGACATACGACGGAACGGAGGAACGTAATAATTACGTTCTTCCGTTCCGTCATATGTCCGAGTTTACTACCCCCACCCTGCCCCTCCCCCCGCCCGACCGCCCCGCAGCACGCCCTATGCGAGCCGCCATTGCCACTGCCCCATTGAGATTAGATGATCCTGTTGTAGGCGGTCTTCCCCCCGACCACTTAGTGTACAACCGCCTGCAATGAAATGCGACGGTCAGATCGAAGACCTGTCAGTGGACGGCCTGTCGGTATGTGGTCTGAACAGCATCATAATCAGGGTCCTAGTATCCCTGGGAACCTGAGTGTTTATACATCAAACAACAATGGTTCCCTTTGGAGAAGTGTTTTTGTCTAGGAATCTATGGCAGTTTGTGTAAGTACAGCGATCATCCTCGTGGGAGCGTGAGCTGGTCATACATTTGTGTGTTTGATTTAATATTGAAAGCATTCCCTCTGTGTTTCTTCCAGATGAGAATATACCAAGTTATTTGAACATTCATTGTTCCCTGTGTAGCATGTGAGTTTTTAGCCTTCTGTTGTTTGTTTATTCATCAAGTTGTTTCTCATTTGCATTTGGCAGTAGTTCCACATCTGCTGACAGCAGGCACATGAATATCTTTGGGTAATGAATTGTTGACTTTGCAAGCGGTTCTCTCAAATCCGATTGCCATGCAATGAGTCATCTGAGCATCCTTGAAGAGGTGTTTCATATTTTTTCCACAATTTATACATTGAAAAGGATGTGATTAATAAGTGAAAGGCAGTGACTTGTAATGTAGTCACACCCTTATGTTTAGACAGAGTGTTTTGATACACATTAGACTATCCTTGATTACCCATGCTGTATTTAGCAATCGCATTGAAGCCAATCATAGGGGCTCATTATGATGGCAGTCAAAAAGCCATAAGACCGTCGTGGTAGCAGTAAAAATCTGCCCGCCGTGCAATGAAAAAGTCCGACTGTTGAGGTTGGATCTACAAACATTCCGTCTGGTTGGAAAGCTTAAAACTCGGACCGAAGCGGTCGGAAAGGCATTTTTTCCATACCCAAATGCCGATTCCACAGCGGCAAGACTGCTGAGGAAATTATGATGAGACTGCGGTCCTGTCTCAATGAACTCTGTGTTCTGGCTGCCGCGGCCCTGCTAACCCAACATTAAAAAGTGTCCATAGCAAAGTTTGAAAGGAAAAACACAGCTGATGGTCAATGCTCAAGTGGACACACCCACACTGCAGAGTATAAAACGCACCCCTTCCCTGACCAGCATCCTTTGCAAAAACCCAGCATTGAAGGACTACACACCACAGCTGTTAGGAGAGGAGGCATTTAACAGTGCACACCATCACACCCACCTATCTCCACGCACCAACCCTTTTCACCCATACACCTGACACACCTTTTACACCTTCACTACCACATTCCTATTTTCACTAGTCTTCATTTTCACACCATTTACCATGTCACAAAAAAATGTGCCCAAATTCACTGACAATGAGTTGTCAGTGATGGTAGATGAGATCATTAGAGTTGAACCACATTTGTCTGGAACCCTAGTCCAACAGACCCCACTCACCAGTAAGAATCAAATGGGGACAGGATAGTTAACAAAGTCATTTCAGTAGGTAAAACCCTGTGCACACTGCGTGATATCAAAAAGAGGTGGCATGACCTCAAGGCCCGGGTAAAAGACCTGGCAAAATACCGGGCAAACAGGAACTACGAGGCGGTTCAGAGGAATGGCGGGGCCCTGCTATTCCTCCACTAACACTCACTGAATGGGAGGAGAAGGTGTTTGCCATACTGCATCCAGAGAACTTCACAGGAATATCTAGGGGAGAGGAGACTGTTAAGTACTAACTACAAAACTGTCACTACACTGTCATGTACTGTTTTGCACACCAATTGACCTAGACTATCACGTCCAATGCTCACATATGCAGTACCCACTGCTCCCACCCCAGAGCCATTAGGCAGCCATTTCACTCTTCTGTTCCTCCTTACATGTAGGTCACCATCATCTTACCAGGGGGGTGTGGGCACAGGAGAACACCACTGCAACTCCCACCAGGCCCTCTTGCCTCACCACTAAACAGGAGGTAACACTCTTCCCATCCCAGAGCCATTAGGCAGCCATTTCCCTCCTCTTTTCCTCATTACAGGTAGGTAGCCATCTTACCAGGGGGTTGTGGGGACAGGAGAATACCACTACAACTCTCACCAGACCCTCTTGCCTCACCACTGAACAGGAGGTAACACTCCTCCCACCCCATTACTCACTTGGCAGCCATTTCACTCCTCTGCTTCTCCTTACAGGTAGGTATGCCTGCATAGTAAACACATTGTAGTGCAAACTGATCAATACACATGCCAAAACTACAGTGGGTGAGCATCAAGTTGGTAGGTAATAACATGTCCATCCACATTGGCAATATGAAGATGTACAGTACTCATTATGTCTATGTCACAAACAAGTAATGGATGTACCTCAATTTCATGTCATACATGTAAACCCCATTGATAATAATGTTCATTATGTGCAACCTCAAGACTTTTGTCTCCTTCAACCCATTACTCACTGTGTCACAAATGTTGTGGAATGCACTCAACATCCTGACAATGTAACATTTCTCCAACAGGCGGCTCACAATCAACATTAGCTGAGACTCCAAACACCAAGCAAAGCCTGTCTCCACCCCCTGACTGTGAACTCTCTGATGCCGAATCTCCCCACCATTTGGGAGTGGAGGACCAACCTGGCCCTTCTGGACAACCAGGGCAGACACAACCAGTGGGTCTCACTGGCCCCACCACCACAGCAGCCACACCAATGCTGAGCACTGCCCCAACAACCTGTGGACCGAACTCCACCACCACTGCCGCCTGCACCACAGTACCTGTCCCGGAGGTGAGCACCAACATCACGCTCACCAAGGATGCAGGGGACAGTGGGCGGGTGCAGGTGCAGGCAAGGGCACAGGTCTAGGGGGCAGGGCTGGTGGGAGGGCCACTGGGGGCCAACTACGTGAGACCCCTGTGGACACTGAAGCTCTGGCCACCATCACCAGAGTGCTTGGTGCCTATGAAGGCAACCAAGGACAGATGGGCCAGGTCCTGGAGGAACTCCGGAAGATCAAGCTGATGCAGCGGTCAATGGACAACAGGTTTGGACAACTAATTGAGACCATGGGCCAGCTCATTCTGAGGGACATCAGTGCAGCTCAAGTCAGGCCTCCCCCACAACATCATCACCCTGTGGTTAGCCCACAGCTACACCTTCTACCTCTGCGCCTGCCACAGGGAGGGAGGGCCTGTCACACACCAAGTCCTCAGACACCTCAGAGCCTGCAGCAGTGGAAACCCCCCCCCCCCAAAAGTAAGCAGGGACATCCAAAAACACACCGGGAGATTCAAGTGGCAAGGCACAAACCCAAGCCAGGAAGCAGAGCTGCCCCTAAAGTCACCATGTGTGCGCAGATCTTTGACTTTGTGCACTGTCCTGTCACACATTTCCATTCTGATGGCAGGAGTCTGTTGGACTGTGGACTTTGTAAAATGTGGTAACAGCTCTAAAGCGGTCAGCTACCATCACTGACAACTTCACCTTCCCACTGTATGGCACTTCGTTTAACTCACCAAAATAAATACACTTATCACACATCCATTCGTCTATGTTGTTCTTTTCGGATGAGGTACCTTATGAATTTGACTGCTAATGTACCACTAGATGACATTATTTGCAAAAATTGTAGGCAGTCATTAGGTGCAGCGCAAGCTAACATTGCAGATGAGTATACCAAACATGTCATCATGAACAGACATTGAAGTGTAAAGTACATACATATCTTTATTACAGTGTCACACCCGTAGGTGCTTAGGAGGAGAAGCTCATCCACACAGTGACATGGCACATCTGTCACTAGTGAAATGTGAAGTGCCACATTTTTCACATATCAACATCTCAGATGCAAGTATGTTGAGGAAACATTATGCACTGTACAATAGTAGAGTAATCCCACTGATTTTTCATTAGTGCTGCCGCAGCCATGTACATTTGGCCACAAGAGACATCACACAGCCAAACATTTACAGCAACAGGGGGTCAAACCTATTACTCAGCACTGGTACACTACAAACAGGTGTAGCTGCATCTTCTGAATATCTTTTGGACATGTGTACGTGTTGTCACTTAAGCTCTGTGGCATATAATCATGACATACATGGACACCTACATCCAGTTCACCCACAGAGAGGTATCAATCTATGTGAACAGTGACAAACATATATTGACCCACAAACACAATGTGACGAAGAACATGATGGAACACATAGGCAATTCCCCAACACACAACACAATAGAAATACCAAGGTGTACCTGAAACATCCATCCTATCGCTGTGCAAGTTGCTTATGAACCTGAGTTGTACTTACAAAGTCAGTGTCAGACATTACCAGGAACACCTCATGTCCTTTTTGCTGGGCAGAACAGCATCATAGTGCAGATGATGTCAATACACTGACATGTCAGATTAAAAATGACAGGGCGAAGGGACCTACAACAACACAACAACGATATTTCATGGAGCTGTTCAACAACTACCAGCCTCCCATCCTGGCTCCTGTCCCTTCTCCCTCCAACCTCCCAATGCCCCCACCTGATCAGAATACATGCAAACCTGAGCACACAGACATCCACACGCAGCACACATTAACTCCACTCCAAGTAACACAAACACACTACACCCACCACACCATGCATAACACCCACTCCCAGCACACAAGACACAACAACACCATCCCAGGGCACTCAGAGACATACACACCGAAAACATGCATCCAGATCTCAGACCTCAGATTCCTCTGCCTCCAAAACCCCACCCATTACCACACCTCCTCCCACATCTTTGAAAACCCTTAACCTGTGTGCCCTGGACCTCTGGACTGCCACAGCTGCCCACCTCCCAGAGTTAAGAGGGCTGGCTTACCACCAAACCCTTCCACTTCCAGCCACCCCCCTGAGAAGTGTGGTACCATAAAATCTGATGAGGGAGTCCCTTCTCAACAGGGGAGGAAGGATAAAAGAGCCACCCGCCCGATCCCACATCTAAATCAGCCAAGAGAGCCAAAAAAGACCCACCCTCCCCCTCGTTCTGACAAAAAGGTGGCTAATATGGTCACCTCCATGTCCATTCCCCATAGTCGCCTTCGGGGTTATAAGATCCCCAAATTGTTGAAGCCCAGCCCTCCCCATACAGAGGCCAGTCCTCCAACTCCCCAAGCCAGCCTTCCCCCTCCCAGGTCCAGTCCTCCCACTACCCCAGCCAGCCCTGCCCCTCCCAGGTCGAGACCTACCACTACCCCAGCCAGCCCTCCCCCTCCCAGTTCCAGCCCTCCCACTACCCCAGCCAGCTCTCCCCCTCCCAGGTCCAGTCCTACCACGACACCAGTCAGCCCTCCCCCTCCCAGGTGCCGCCCTCCCAAGGATTGAACCAGCCTCCCCCCTGCCCACCCATATCCCCCCTGAGCAGTGCCTGGAGTGCCCATTTGATGCCCCTATCCTGGAGAGGTTTCCTTGCAGTGAACTGTGTGGCAAGTTTTGCGGCACACAAGTGCTGTCTGATCTTTGGACTGAACATTGGGCTTGTTGTTTGGAATTTTTACCAATTTGATAGCATTAATTAAAGCTATTTTTTCTTTATAACCTTTGTCGCTGGCCTTGCTATTGATGCAGGACGATGTATGTGTATATGATGACCTGTTACAGTATAGTAGTACCACTGTCACTGTGGCATATGTTGTATTTGCAATTGCAGGTGTCCCCAGATCTTGGGGCAGGTGATGTGTTTGTTGAATCAGAGGGTCAATGAGGACATGAGGCCTATCTGTGATGGGCTACTATTGGCCTATACATTGCCTCGGATGGGCTCTGCTATGGTGCGCTTGGCATCTTTGCTTCCACTACATCAATGATTTTGCTTTACTGTCTGACTTGTGGGGTGGACAGGATGCTTCATATGTGCATTATAAGATTTTTTCGAAACACACCTGCGTAGGTGTGCTGTTGTCTTTGAAATGTCTGACAGGCACATGAGTGCATTTCCATGTGTGACCTTCCCAACCAATGCATCATTATTGCAGTGAGAAATGCAGTTGCAGGAATATATGTTATTGACTTCCCTTTAACATTTCACACATGTACATGCCAGTTGGTGAGGGCATAGGTTGTCCCAATCTCCAAACATATCCAACAGGTTGTATTCACATGGGGACATTGCTGCAGGTGCTATATGCAGTGTGTCCTTGTGACCTTGCTGTCCTGGAATCAATCTACTTGTAGGCCACATCGGCTTGGAGTAGGGAGAGTGTGTTGTTCATATTTGTGAGACAATGGTTTGTGGATATCAAACTTTTCAGCTTTTCCTTAGAACATGTAAATTTGCTGTGCTGCCTAAGTCTGCACAACATGTTATATTCATACTGCAATATGTCATACATTCATGTCCCATGCCACTGTATCCACTCCACTATATACTATCCCACTGCATACCACTCCTGTACACCAGTCCAGTGTACGGCACTCCACTGTATGCTGTTACACTGTACCCGACACCACTGTATGACACTACAGTCTACACAACTCCATTATACCCAAGTACAATGTGCACTACTCCACTATGTCCTATATCACTCTACGCCAATCCACTGTACAACACTCCTCTCTATGCTATTCGACTCTACACCATTCCACTGTGTCAATCAATCAATCAATCAATCAGGGAATTATAAGCCGCTACTCACCTGTGAGGGTCTCAAGGCGCTGAAGAGGGGGGGGGGGGTTACGCCGCTCCGATTCAGCTGAAGAGCCAGGTCTTGAGGGTCTTCTTGAAGGTGTTCAGGGAGGGGGCGCATCTGATGTCTGCCGGTAGCTCGTTCCAGGTCTTGGCTGCAATGTGGGAGAACGATCTTCCGCCTGTTCTGGCTCTGTGGATGCGCTGGGTTTCAGCCAGTGCGAGGTTGGACGATCGCAGGTTTCTTTTGGGTACGTGGAAGTATATTCTGTTGTTGAGGTATTTGGGTCCGCTGTTGTGTAGGCATTTGTAGGCGTGAGTGAGGATTTTGAAGGTGACTCTCCTTCGTGCCGGGGGATGCCGAGGACGAGTCTGGCCGCTGTGTTCTGTATGGTTTGGAGTTTGCGGAGTAGGGACTTGTTGATGCCGGTGTAGAGTGCGTTGCCATAGTCCAGTCTGCTGGTGATGAGAGCGTGGGTGACTGTTTTCCTCGACTCGGGGGGGGGGATCCATTTGAAGGTCTTACGGAGGAAGCGGAGGGTGTTGAAGGAGCTGGAGGTGACGGCGTTGACCTGTCGGTTCATGGTGAGTGATGAATCGAGTACGATGCCGAGGTTTTTGGCGTGGTCTGAGGGGGTGGGGAGGCTTCCGAGGGCGTTGGGCCACCAGGTGTTGTCCCATGCTGAAGGGGTGGTTCCGAGGACGAGGACTTCTGTCTTCTTGGCGTTGAGTTTTAGGCAGCTGTTGGTCAACCAGGCTGCGACTTCTTGCATTCCTCTCTAGAAGTTGAGTTATGCGGTGGTGGGGCTTTGGTGAGGGAAAGGATGAGCTGGGTGTAGGATACAATGTTAAGGCCGTGTTGTCGGACGATGTATGCGAGGGGGGCCATGTAGATGTTGAAGAGGGTCAGGCTCAGAGATGACCCCTGTGGGACTCCGCAGGTGATTTCCGTGGGGGCGGAGAGGAAGGGCGGAAGTCTGATCCTTTGGCTTCTTCCGGTGAGGAACGAGCAGATCCAGTCTAGGGCAGTTCCTTGTATGCCGGCGTCGTGTAGTCTGGCGGCTAGTGTGCGGTGAGAGACGGTGTCGAAGGCTGCAGACAAGTCGAGGAGGATGAGGGCTGCGGAGTGGCCTTGGTCCAGGAGGGTGCAGATGTCGTCTGTGGCGGCGAGTAGGGCGGTCTCGGTGCTATGGTTGCTTCTGAATCCGGATTGGGACGGGTGTGCCACTTCAAGGTTTGATCCTCCACTATAAACCACTTCAGTGTGTGCGACTCTACTGTGGCGCACTCCCATCTGCTCTATTCCAGTGTACACCTCACCAGCCACTCCACCGTTTGCCATTCGACTCTACTACATTCCAGTGAAGGCCAATCCAGTCTACAACAATTCACTTTGCAACACTGCCCTCTACGCTTATCCCTTGCACATGTAGGTGCTGGAGTTGAAGAGCAGTAGGTGACATCAGCAGTGCAGAGGTTTTTGATGAGCCACTCCCACCCATCCTGATGTTTGTTGTAGATAAGTATGTGACGTATGTGAAGATTCATTTGAGGCTGTGCCATGAGAAGCAGGCTCTGTCATTTGTGAGGATGTGCAGTAAGTAAGGACTGTTTAATTTTGACTGCTCAGCAAGGGCTTGTGAGCTGGGCACAGATCTTTGATTGGTGAGTGTTGGCCTGTCCATAGTGATTGGTGTAGACATTGGTTGAACAACTCATATGTAAGTGGGGGTCTGGTGTTTGAGATGTTGCATACAGGCTGACAGACAGAATCTTTGGAGCATTGATAAGAAAGTCATGACCTTTCCCACTGTCTTGATGCTCCAGGGGCATCGTGTTATATGTTGTGTGCCCACCTTCTTAGATGTTTGCTGTACGCTATCTCTGCCTACGAATGCCTTTACTCTGGTGATGTGGAGTTTGTGTGAAAGCTCAGTCAGTGTGTGTGTTATTGGCACCCTGACATTTACAGATACTCTCTGTGTGGTCTGCTATGTTATAAGTGTACACTGTGGTGGAGGGAATGTTCCTCTTAGTAGCAGATGTGATGTACCTGAGGAGATTCTTTGACATGCATGTAGAGGGTGGAGTTATTTGCTCTCATTACAGTGTGTCTGATATATGTGGGTTTCTGTGTTTCATGTGTGTCCTCTTTATTCATGTGATGATGCTCTTGTCCATCCCTGTGACATCTCTTCCTCGTTGTGTAATAGCAATGCATCTTGATGTCTGATGGACAAAAATTACTTCACATATAGAGGTGACATGGTGAGTTGTTGTTGGCAAAGGTTGGGAGTTGCACTAGTATTTTTGTAGCAGCTGATATTTCATGGTGGCCATGATTTAATTGTTTCTTCTATTCTGAGATGGTAAGTGTGGGTATGGAGTATTGTGAGTGTGTTGACAGTTCCGCCTGTGGTAGAGGAGTGTGTAGTGTTGGCTGACAGGGAAAGTTGTACACAGTGAATTAGTGGACACATGAGTTATGTGCCTATGAGTGACACATGGCTATGACGTTTAGTGATGTGCTGGTATGGAGTTTAGACATACCCCTACAGACTACAGTGCTTGTGGCATGGGTCAGAAAGCTCACTCTTTCTCAGTTTCCTTGAGGCCAGCCAAGCCTTTTGGTGGGTAGCTACTTGGGTTCAGGGGGTGTCCCTGGCAATGGTCTGCCATATTGTGCTGGTGTCACGATGTGGTGACATGTTTACTGTACATGTGTGTATATCATGATGTGGCATAAATGCAGTTTTGTACACGTTCTGTGAATGTCAGCAGCTGTGAGAGCAGTGTGCTTCCAGATATGCCAAGCTGGGTCAATGGTATTTGCTGTGGGTTGTAAGTTGCATGCGGTCAATAGTCATGTGGTATGTTGTTGCTGTTTGTGTCAATCTTGTTTGCTGATGCGAGTGAGAGTGTGCAATGATTTTTTGAGTGACGCATGGATTATGGAGAGTGATTCGTGTGCTGGCATGCTTTCTGATGTTTTTGTTCCTGAGGGTGAGGTCAGGTATGTGTGTCCCTGGTTGTAGTGGTGTGAACAGACTGCTTTGTGCCCATGCAGTGCTGTCAGCGGCAGAACCATGATCCGTGATAGGTGTGAGGCACCCTCATGTCCAGATATGGTTGCTGTGGGATGTAATGGGATGTACATAGGTCATGGGTTTCAGGAGGATTAAGGGTGTGATGTTTGTGTATTGGCCCTTTCCACAGACCAGTGCATGTGTGTGTTCTGTTGTCATTACAGGAGAGGGTGTGTGTGTGCCAGGAGTGTGTGCTATTGTGTGCACTGCGATGGGTGTTGCAGATGTGAAATGTGTTTATTTTGTGCAGGGCAAATCGGGCAATGGTGAGCCTTGTACATTTGCAATGTAAGTGTATCCAATTGCGCTCAGGCTATCTGAGATCAACATTCTATCAGGATTATGGCAGCTAGTGTGTGGGAGGGGGAATGACACCTTGGCCCCTTTGTGACCAGTGAAGTGTTTGAGGCCCATCTGCCTCTAAATGTGCATCTTTGCCCACTGCTGCACCACTGCTATTACGTGACTGGCACGGCCAGCCAACAGGGCAGCAGTATGGACGGTAAATGGACCCCCTGCTGCAGAGGTGACAACGGGCCTTCGTGCCCGGCAGGAGTGTGGGACATGCCATTAGATTCCTGTGCCAGCAAGATGTCTGAGGTTAACAGGTAAGTTGTACCCAAGCGGTGACTGGGTCATGTTGGGTCAGGCAGACCTGCGGAGCGTGGTATGAGCCAGCTTTGGGATGGGGGACCTGAACTTGACCGCGGGATATGCATGCGGGGATAGGTGTTTGACTTACCTCGGGTGGGGTCTGCAATGGCGTCGTGCTTGGTAGTAGCGGATCAGGTAGAGCAGCGGCAGGACTTGTAAGGCAGGATTCATGACATGGAGAGGTGCGTGAGTTGAGTTTCTTCTCTCTGTGCTCTGTTTCCGCCAACTCAGACGAGCTGGTTTAACCACCGCGGTTGGATGGCCTGAATGGGCATCGTAATGGGGAGGGCGGTCTGTCTCCATTGGCCCCATCCAACACAGGAGCGGTCGGATTTTCCTGTTGATTCTGAAACACTGCGGTGGCCGGAAATATGCCTATGTTTGCCCATTGTAATATGGCAGTCGGGATGACCGCTTCCGGCGCAACTAAATCGCATTTTTCCAGCTCCAATCGGACCGCGGAGATGTCTCCAACCGCCATCGTATTCAGGCCCTTAGTGTGGATTGTCCCCAGCATGGCTTTATTTGGTTTGTACCCTCAGAGGGCTTTCTATGCTGGGTTGGATGGTGAGCACAGTCGAATGGTATATTTGTAAAAAAATCCTTTGCATTAGGCCTATGTGTGTGGCCATGTCCTTATAAGGACAGATGTTGATGGTTAAGACTGTATGTAGATGGCTTTTATATCTTCTGAAGCATGTTTTTAAATTGAATTCACAGATGTATCTACTTGCAGTGTACTCCCCAGAGGGTTTCCGTTGTATGACTATCAGTGGAAGGGAGGTAGGAATTATGTAGAATCCTCTCTCCCCCCCCTTTAGTTTAATTCTGATTCTTGGACCACTGTAAGGTAATATTGTGTTTCTCTCGATATTTGTACATTAGCGTGCTCCCCTTTGTCCTGCTGACGAAGCTTATTTGAGTTGTTGGATGGGTCAAAATGTCGACAAAACATTTTATTGAATCTTTGTAGTGTCATGAAACTGAAGTTGAATTTTCAGTTTGCTGAACTAAATTATTACAATACTTTTTCAACAATGTCTTTGAAATGTTCTCTTTTTTAAGGAACGCTAGCACACCTATTGAACTTTTGCCACTTCTCACTTTCACTGCGCTGTTTTTTGGAGCTACTATATTGTTAATTGCATCTTGGAGATATTCATGCAGTAATCATCAAAAACAAACATTCCAAAGAATGAGATTGTTGGCACAACATTCTCTATTAAGTTGAACAGGATGTAGCACCAGCATTTTGTTTTTTTGTCAGAGGTGGGGATACCTCCCAAGCCTCTCCTTTTTTCTGTATTTTACTGGGTCTTTCCCCATCCCCTGGTTTACACTTAAAACCTATGGGCCTCCTGTGCCCATCTCTGCCCTATCATCTTTCTGTCGTGACTTTGCTTCAATCCCCATTGCCCTGCATCTCTTCTGCCTGCTCTTAACATGCTGTGTGTTTGAGCAATGAAGACCATGCACAGGAGATGTCCGGAGAAAAAGAAATGGTGAAACAGAGTCTACTTACCCTTGAGATGATACCTCAGCCCAAGAACAACAAACCTAATTATGCCCATAAGCCCCATACTCTGTAACCGTAACCTGACAGTAGCCTCCTATCAATGTACCAATTTCTACAACAACTCCTAAACCTTAGGGCTCTAACTTCCAGCAGCGTATGTGTTGAATGTCACCATTAATTCTGCACATCCGTTTATTGCTTCAGAATAACTGATGGATGGGGCATAAATCAGTTTGTGATACAAATAAAGAAGAATATTTCATTATTTATTAAGGACCCTTTTAAATGGTGTAAAATCTTTGCTAAATGCCCATTGTGCAGATTTAGAAGTAAGGCACTCTTGAAAATAAAAAATAAACACTTACCTGGGCCGGCCTCCTTCCTCCGTCCTCTTCTTCCTGTCTCCGCCGGCAACAGGAAGAAACCCGGGCACCCAGGCACCCCATAGCCAATAGCGTAGTGATTGGTCTGAGCGCCATGGATCGGTGCTCAGACGGGTAATGGGAGGCTTTGCATGTTCCTCACCAGGCTGTGTAAATCAAGCCCAAGCCTGGTGGGGAAGATGCAAAGTGCACTGGACTGTTTGAGGACGGCCAAGCAGTCATGTGCACTTAAGGAGTGTAAACCACTCCTATCCCTGATCTGGCCAGCCCTGCCCCGCCCCGAGAGCCACTGACTCAATAGGAAAAATAAAATGATAATAACAATATGTTATTTTCGTTTTAATTTTCCTTTGACCAGTGAGGCGACGCTCCTCCGCCTTAGCGGAGGAGCCGCCACTGAGGTCATCTTGATGTTTGGGACAGGCTTCAAGGTAAGAAATCCCAGGATTTACTTCCCATTTCTCAGAATATACTGCATTTTTATACCCAACGTTATATGTCTGGGCCCTTGTCTTTGGATTCCTCCTTCTCTAAGATCAATCTGGTAGCTGACTTATTGCGAGATATTCAAGATATTTTCATTTTTCTCTGTGATCAGGGCCGCCTTAATGTCCATCTAAATTCTGGCCTTGAGTACCCCTCATCAGTGGTATATGAAACCTCCCTGCTCCAGGAGTTCTGTAGTATTTTGGCCGTCTTTGCCAAGACAAGACTGAAGAGGACAGTAACCTCAATGTCTAAGAGTGCGATCCCTTTTCTCAGAAAAGGTTCTGCACTGCTTATCATAAATCTCTGGTGAAGACTCCTATAATTTCCATGATGTGTGTGTTGCCGGGGTGTCATCCATTGTCATGGCTCATGGGATCCTTCTATCTGTTGTCTGGGTGCACAATAGTAGAGTAACTCAGCTGCCCAGTACACCCACTTTTGCTGGTTCCAGAATTATCAGGCCAGTCCAAGATCTCCCAGCCCACTATTGCATAGACTTTTCCTTTTCAGCGCCCCTCTCCTCAAGGATATCTAGGATAGCTCATTAACCTGCAAGAGGTCCAGTTGGCCACAACAAAAGTCATGTTTGCAGGAAGGAATGGACTGAAAAACAGGTAAAGTGATAAGTCCTTTTCCCTTGTATGTCCTGCCAATGGGAGGGCTCATAGGAATGTGCAAGAAACAGGAAGACTTACAAGGTATATGTCTCTTTGGTGTCTAGCAGGTCCTCATCAGTAGTACTGAAATGAGGAGGAGGCAAATGTGGGGGTAGTGTGCACCGGTAACAGTTATCACCAAGTAGAACCTTCACTTTTAAACTAATCAAGCAACATTCTGGACAGGCAAAGTTAATCAGTGTGTCATGAATCTGTTAACATTTTTTTATTGAACTGTAGGTATTGTAAAAACAATCATCGATGGCAAACATCTATGCAGGTTCTCTCCAGCAGAATTTCCCATTGACTACTGCTGGCATTCATGTCACTGAAAAGCTATCTATCCAACATTTTATTATAAGAATACATGTTCTTTCTAATTTGAAGAACAAAAACAAGTTAGATGGCTGTTCCTCATTACAAGAGCTTTAGTTTTAAGAAAGTACTTAGATTTCATATCTAAAAACAGCCTAGTGAAATCTAATAAAGCATGGGATGACATTTTGGCCTTCTATGACAATGCATAATTTGGGGCCTGATTACGATGTCCGTCCGCCATCGTCTCCTATTTGGGACCACCCGCTAACAAGGCGGCAGTGCCAAAATAGGAATTAGGATGTGACTGCCACTTTGGCGGTCGTATCACCCACCTTTAACATTGCGGCGGGAGCTGCTGGCTGCAGACCACACCGCAATGTTAAAAAGGGATGTTTTACATATCCCTGTACTACGTGACAGGCTCCATGCGGTGTCTGTCACTTTGTACAGGGATATGTAGGGGGCACCATAGGTGCCCCTCACACAAAGAAAAGGACCAGGGTTGAAGGGGGCCCGCTACGGGACCCCAATGTCCATCCCCGCCAGCCTTTTCATGGCAGGTGAACCGACATGGAAAGGCTGGCGGGGAGTGAGCATCCTAATTCCTATGGCGCTGCCTGGTAGGCACCGCCACTATTTTAGGGATTGGGAGGCCCTCTGCTACACCGGCGGGCTCAAGGAGCCTGTCGGATGAGTAGTGGTTGGGCTTTCCGCCCGCCTGCGCACTGCTCGCCGTCAAAATCTGGCAGGCGGAAAGCTGCTTAGGATGGTGGGAGACCGCCACCGACAGCCTGTCAGTGGCGGTCTCCCCGCCATCCTAATCAGCCCCATAGTTCTTTCTCTTTTGAAAAGAGAATTGTTGTGCATCTATTTTCAGCCAACAACCTCAACATGAAAACACACAAAAAACAATGTTTATTCGTGCTGGTTTGTATGCCTTTTTCAGGGATTTTAGCTTAGGCAGTGGAGCATGTACTGTGTCCTAAAATCTGTTCCAACTGTCCAGTACTTCACTACATCCAAGGGTATTTCTTGGTCATCAATACTGTAGCAGCAGCAGAAACTCCCCAGCGTAGGTATAGTAAGATAAGATTTAAGGATTGCACTTGCCAGTTGTTCAGTTCAGAATTCAGATATCCCTCAAGTCAAATAAGTTGACTACATGTGTATCATGTGCGTAGCCAGCTCGAGAGGCAATGGGTGGGATAACTATGCAAAAAGCATCTATATGAAGAACTGGGGAGCAACTGTTTTGTCATATCATGGATCTATAAGCCAATTGGGTAAAGAATTAAAGACCATTTCCAGGTTGAGGAGATTTACTGGTGGAAAATGATGCATTTGTAAGCACTGTGAGCCTGGTTAGTAAATTTGTAGGATGATGGGTGATTCTCTCGTAGGAGTCTTTGGCAATATTATTGACAAATTGTAAATATTTATGCATATCAGTGTATAGTTATGTGTGTATAGTGATAGTATGAGGTATAGTGTGCACAGAGTCCAGTGGAACCCCAAAGGTAGGTAGAGGTAAAAGTAGATAGCACCTTACTCTCTATTTGTGGTAGTGTGGGCGACCAGTAAGATTTTATCAGAGGGTAGTGTTAAGCATTTGTTGTACACACTCCGGAAAGAAATGATGTCACAAACTCAAAGACTGAACTCAGACCAATTTGTTTGTATCAAACATATTATTTAGTAAAAATTTTTCTAGAACCAAGCCAAGCCTGGTGCAGGTAAGTGAAATAATACTTTGCAGGTTTTTATGCAGTGAATTACAATTGAATGCAGGTTCAAATGCAGTTGGTTGATATAGAGGTAAGTCAACAGTTCGAAATTACTTTTCAGTTACTTTACAGATTACTGTGCATGTTACTTATTGGATTACTTTTTAAGTTACTTTTAGCTAATCCAGTGTGATATTCCTAGATATCACACTGGGACATCTTCTAGACAAAAGGTAACTAATACAGTTGTTTGCAGTTTTTCAAGTTTTCATACAAAACAACTCCACACTTAGAAGATTTTTCAAAGAAAAGCAGTCAATGCAATGCCAATGGAAGGAAATGAAGTTATCAGTTAACAGGTAAGTACTTTGTTGTGGGAATTGGCATTCTGGGGTTAGCACCAGGGTTGCTCCAGGGTCAAGGATGCACTCTTCAAGCACCCTCAGCGGCACTAGGGCGGCCGGGTGCAGAGTGCCGGGGCCCAATGTTTTCCAATGGGGGATAGGGGGCCTCCGGTTAGTGGCTGCTCACGAGCATGCCACAAGGTTGTGGGAGCAAAGCTCCTGGACTTAAGCTCAGGGCAAAGGGGGATCCAGTTTAGCACACAAGGTGCACCCACAGCGGCGGCTGGGTGCAGGGTGCTGGTTTGGCGTCTTGTGCGCCTGATGTTTTCAATGGGAATTGCCGGTTTTGGGATTTTGGCAGCATGCTCGGTCCAGGAAGACGTCCGGGAGGAACCAACAGCTGGGTAGGTAAGTTTGAGGGCTCGGGGACGTAGGTGTACCTCGGGCTCTCTTCTCCAGGGCGCAGGGCGGCTGGATGCAGGGGTGTCTTTTGAGGTCAGATTTCACCTTCCCAGGCCACTTGCGGTTGGTGGGATCTCTGTGCAGAGGCTGCAGGTGACATCGGGGAGTCCTGGAGTGGTCAACCCACAGTGGACTTGGACTCTGGAGCACTGGGGGACCTCGCTGGGGCTGGTGGGCCACTCGGACTCGGGCTGTAGACGTCGGGTGCAGTGGTGGTTCCAGGCGTCGTGTTTCTTTGTCCTCAGCAGGCTTGGAGTCTTTCTTGGATGTTTCTTTTGAACAGAGAGCTGTTCACAGGAGATCCGGTCTTTGCTGAAGGCAGTCAGTCCTCCCAGGGGTTCTGAGTGTTGCTGACTGCAGGACAAGGTGATTTTTAGCGCAGGATCTCTGGAAACTGCAGACTGGCCGGGAGGGCTGGGGCCAAGTCAGTTCTTCTCTGCAGTCTCCTCTGCTGGGTGTCTTCTTTCGTCCTTCTTCTTCTTCTGCCTTCTTGGTTCAGGGCTGCCCCTTAAATACTGTATTAAGGGGGCATTATAGGGGTCTCGAGGTCAGTAGCCAATGGGCTACTGAGCTTAGGGCGACTACACTCTTGGTGTGCTCACCCCATGTGGGGGAGTGGGCACAATCCCTAATCCTGATTGGAGAGTGCCTGCCATCTGCAAGATGGCAGGCACTGAAGAGTGAGCTTCACCTCACCTCCCCCACCTGAAGGGTGGGGTTGGCAGAGGTGGGCACACCTTCTGGGCTGTGCTTATGTTTCCCACCTGTCTTCCCACCTAAAAGGAGGGGAGACAGGAAGGGGGCCTGCTCCTGATAGCAGGAGAGGCTGGGGGTCGCGTTAAAAAGGCGGCAAGGCCTTTGAAGCTCCCCTGCCACAGATGGCTCTTCCTGGCCTGGGGGAGGTGTGACCACCCACCCAGGAAAGGCTTTGTTTCTGGGCTCAGGGAGCGAAGGCTTCCGCCCCAGGGGTCCAGAACACATGCCTCCTGGTGGCAGGCTAGGGTGTACCAGTCACAGAACCCACCAGAGGATGGTCGTTTTTCAGGGGGCATCTCTAACATGCCCTCTGAGTTCATTGTATTATAAATCCCACACTGGCATCAGTGTGGGTTTATAATGCTGAGAAGTTTGATACCAAACTTCCCAGAATTCAGTAAAGCCATTATGGTGCTGTGGAGTACGTAATGACAAGCTCCCAGTCCATATATTCTTTATGGCTTTACTGCACTTACAATGTCTAAGAATGGACTTAGACACTGTAAGGGTACAGTGGATTGTAGTGAATGGCACACAGGGATGTGTGCCAAGTCGACTCTTCACTCTTCTCTGCACCAAAACATGCAGCCAGCATTGGCAGTGTGTGGGTGTTAAGGTACAGGACCTCTAAAGGTAGCACAATATGTGCTGCAGCCCATAGAGGCCTTCTGTGGTCACAGTGCCCTTGGTACCCATGGCACCTTTTACAAGGGACTTACATGTGGCCAGAGAGGTGCCAACTGAGGGTACAAAGGTAGAGTTTTGGGAAAGAACACAGGCCCTGGGAACCTGTTTGTCAGGGACCCAGGGCACATCAAGTCAAAGTGCATCAGAAATCTAGCAAAAAGTGAGGGTGTTAATGCAAAGGAAACCCAGCTTCCTACAATCAGTCTATGTAATTTAGGGCCTTATTACGAGGTCTGGCAGTCCACGGACTGCCATACTCACAGAGCGCGGGAGTGGCGGTCTTCCAACTGCTGTATTATGACCAGGGCGGTTGGGCCGCCCTGGGACTTCCACAACCGCCAGGGATCCGAGATCCCTGGCGATGGTGTGGCGGTCTTGAGGCCACAATATGCTTGGCTGGGTCACTGCGGACCTGCCAAACATATTAGGAGTTTCCTCACTGCCACACTTTTCATGGCAGTGCCGCTGCCATGAAAAGTGTGGCGGTGAGGAAACAAAAGGGGCCCTACACTGCTCCCTAGTGCCTGACGCCATGTGGATGCACGCAGTGGGGCACAAAAAGTGCACCCCTGTGTGCATGCATACCAGTACCTGCACGGCATGGACTGCAGCAGTCCATGCCATGCAGGTACTATTTTGAAGTTCCCACTGCGGTGCCTATTTCATAGGCATCGCCGTGGAAACACCGAAGAACAGCCTGCCAGACAAGAGAAAATTCCTAATCTGCTGGGCGGTTCAAATATTGGTTTGGCGGTACGGGAGCAGGGTGGTTCCACCGCCAAACTCATAATAAGGCCCTTAAAGACCATTTTATATGAATGCCTGGGCATTTTTCAGTTGATTACCAACAAGCCCCATCTAAATTTTGTGTTATTGCCTCACAGATCACTGCTGGTCACTCAGTTGGTGAGAATAGTGGTGACCTCACTTTATTTCACAGTATGTTGACTATTTTTCAAATGTAACCTTATTGTACTGCTACATTATCTAGAGCACTTAAAGTATGCAGTGAAATAATTTAAAATTACTTTTATAATTCTGAGAAACCACCAGTTATGGTACAATTATTCTTACAAAGTATATATTTATTAGATAATTGATCAATTAAATAATTGGTAAGGAATACTGGGCTAAATATTCCAAAAGCTAAAATCCCTTATTTTTCTTACAATCAATTGATATCCCATTCCCCAACACCCAAACTAGATTTAGATATTGATAGCGAGAAGCACTGGTCTTGCCTATGTCTTACACCATTCTTCAAATGGCAGCAGCTAAGGTATGCTCTTTTCCTCATATTTGATCACCTAGCAATGCATATTATTATAAAGACTAGCAATTCATTAATCACATTAGAAATAAAATACTTGTATCCATTCATTATAGATCATTTGGCAATTGAGATTTCATTTCCCTCCAAGAATCTTATTACTTGTTCTTTGGTGTGACAGCTTATTGGGTGTCTGGACATAATATTGTTTTTAAAAATCGGGAGACAGAAATATCCTGATGCACAAATATTGTTGACAAGAATATTGTTTTTTTAGGTAATTGAGGTACTATTGTTATAAAGTTTTTAATATTGTTTTCACTAATATAGTGGTTAAAAATATCATTTTTTAAGTATTTTAATGTGTTTTAGTTGAGTGTATTAATTGTATGTGTTACTATTGGTTATAAAAAGTTTGCTAGTTGTTTTTAATACATAGCTTGTAATTTTAAGTGATTTAGATATTTTTAAATAAATATTTAATTGTAATTTATAGTGTTATAGCAGGTTGTTGGGTTTGTAGGGGATAGGATGGGAAGTTAAAAAGGTAATAATTATGAATTATTTTAAGAAATGGTATTTAATTATATGATTGAGATTTATTATGAAATTTATGTAATACTGATTTATTTTTGTTATATGTTACTTGCAGACTGTTAGATTTGAATGGGTATAGGGTGGGAAATTAAATAATATCAAATTAATTATTAATTGATAATTAATTAATTATTTTTAATTATGTAATTTATGGAATACTTATTTATTTTACTTTACCTATATTTTAGTGGTGAGCTGCTAAGTATGTAGGGATGTAGGGTGGAAAAGTAATTAAGTGATAATTATTTATCAATTTATTATTAATCGTTAATTCATTATTTAATAGATTTATAATTATGTTAAATATGGAATACTGATTTATTTGACTTATATTTTAGCTGTGGGATACTCGGTTTGTAGCGGTATAGGGTGGAAATGGGAAGGTAATTGAGTAATAATTAATTAACTTTTATTTAATTTAAATTTAAATGTAATTATTATCTGTTAAATAGTAATTTAAAAAAAATATTTAGGTTTTGGGATGGCTATTCTTTTAGTTATATTTTATATATATATATATATTTATATACTCCAACTCTCACATACACTGCCTTTTACATATGTAGTTACTTGGACATGTACCACTGAGACATCCATTCACTCACCAACACACCCATACACACACTCACCCACCCATACAGCTGTTTCCACATGCACTCTTGAACCCATACACCCAGTGAATCAACCACTCACACATCTATGCAGAGAGTCACACACCTCCCACCCACCCACACACACACTCAGTCTCCCATACAAATACTCAGGCAACCAATCAATAACCCATATAGACACTCATGTAGCTTCTGACCAACCCATGCAGCAGCTTACACAACAACAGACAGACTGATACAAACATTCACACAGTTTAGTCACTAACCCATGCATTCAGTAAGACACATTTAATCACTCACTTATACAGTCAGTCACGCACCTACTAAATCCTCCATCCAGACACTTATACACCCACTCATTCTTCAATACACCTTGGCATATATATAAAACATATTTAAACTTTAAAGAAACACACAGTCACTGGATGATGTCATCAGTGATGTCATTTGAGATGTCATCAGTGATGTCACTGACCATGTCATGAATGATGTAATATGTGACGTAATCAGCAGTGCATTGTGGGCGCGAGTTATAGTTAGCTGAACTAACTATAACGGCGGAATTTCTAGTTTTGTACGAGTGAAATGTCCAACTAACTATAACGTCAATAGAAACCTATGGTTTTTTCAGTGAATTTCTAAGGTTTTTTAAATGCTAATTTCTAACTATAACGTGCCTGAAACCTATGGTTTTTTCAGTGAATTTCAAAGGTTTTTTAAATGTTAATTTCTAACTATAACGTCCCTGAAACCTATGGTTTTTTCAGTGAATTTCAAAGGTTTTTTAAATGCTAATTTCTAACTATAACATACCAGTCGCGTTTCCAGAGTGGTGGAGAAAGGTGAGCGTGGCCTCAGAAACATCTCTCAGCAATCCCACTGTGTGGGATTTACTGGAGGTAACAGGAGGAGTAGTTAGCCCCCAACGTCAACCTTGGGGGCCAACTATCCCTTTTATTACCACCAGTAAGTCCCAGACAGCAGGATTCCTAACTTCTTATATCAGGCCCCGCCCCCTCCCTTCACCACTGTGCAAACGTGCCCCCTAGCACGTTGTAAGTTGGGGGATTAAGTCCCCTTGAATCCTGAGGGTCCCTGTGGGTGGTCCGAGGCCACGCCCCTTTACACCTCTCTACAACGCAACTCTGTTGCGCTTACTGAAGGTACCTGGTGGAGCTAGTTGCCCCCAGGGACCCTCAGGGATACAAGGGGACTTAATCCCCCAACTTACAACTCGCCAGAGGACCCTGTTTGCACAGTGGTGAAGGGAGGGGTGGGGGCCTAATGTGAAGAGTGTGCAAACGCGCCCCGTGGCGCGTTTAGGTTGGGGGATTAAGCCCCCTTGAATCCTGAGGGTCCCTGGGGGCCAACTAGCCCACCAGGTGCCTCCAATAAGCGCCACAGAGCTGCGTTGCAGAGAGGTGGTCCGAGGCCACGCCCCTTTTTACACCTCTCTGCAATGCGCTTCGTTTTTTTCAGTCCGGATTCGCGCACCCAGCGCAAATTCACCCGATTATTATTATTTTATTTTTTAAATGCTTTCTTTGGCCGGGGGTCCCTGTGGGACCCATCCTCAGCAGGCCTAGGGGTCAGGGGTCTGTACCCTGCCCCTTTTCTTGTTTTTTCACTGTGTTTCACTGTTCACAAGATGGCTGCCAACACTTCCTGGTTTGGAGTGTTGGCAGCCAATCACAGTGAAGCTTCGTGTTCGGAGGGTTCGCGAACCCACCGCTGCCCCAGATATCGATATTTTTTCTTTTTCTAATTTCTCAGCAACTACTGAACGGATTTACACCATTTAACACAAAAGGACTCTTTCTGAACCAAGGGCTACCTTTTTGCCAAATTTGGTGTAATTCTGTTCAGCAGTTTGGGCTGTAGCTTTGTCTAAAGTTTCCTATGGAAAATAACATGGCGTAAAACGCGTTTTGGACCCCCTTTATCTCAGCCCCTGCTTGATCGAATCACCCCAAAACTTTCAAGACAGGAGCTGACCGGAGCTGATCACTAGTTTTGAAAAATTTCGCGAAGATTCGTCAACCGGCGCCAAAGTTATTGGGAAAACAAAAAAACGCTTTTCCTATGGAAACTAGGTCCTAACTATAACTACCTACTGGCAACCGCTAGTAGGTAATATAAATATATACTTGGATAATATATACTTGGATGTGTGTTTGTGTGTTTATCCAAGTATATATTTAGATATAGTATTAACTACTACTGGAATATATTTAATTTACATTATATTAAATGTATATATTAACATATTTGACCTTTACTACTGTAAACTCAATTTATAGTAAACAAGCAATATATTTGTTTAATTTCTTATGACTGGCAGCCATGTTTTTCTGCTCAAGCTAACATTGCCCACAGGATGTGCCCATCTCTGATGCCAAGATGCTTTGTGCATCAGCACACAAGATGTGAAATTGGTAAGTTAACGTGCTCAGATGAAACTGTTTACTTTTATGTTAGTCATGAAGGCTATTCCTAGGTATCATGAGAACGACTGAGGCACCTGCTTGTATTCTTGTTGAGAATGTACTCATGTAATCGCTGCTAGAAACATCTGTGTAGTAGGGTATAATTTTGAGACTTGCCTTTCTGGCAGAGAGGTTGTCACCTCTTCTCATTTGAGGAGATTCCCTTTTCAGATGACTGTGATTCATAGTCTAGTGATTACGCTTTGGTTTTCAATAAATGCTTTACAGGCTCAACTGAAACGTGAGCCAGAATGTCCTTCCACAGACGCTATCAACAAAGTAGGGACTTGGGCGATATAGGATATTTCTTGCAAGCAGTATGAGTTAAATATTGACTTTAGAGTCAATGCACTCTTTAGCTGGCATGCTGAGCAGTGCATTGATTAGATCTTCGGTTTTTGGTAGCCACCTCCCCCAAGGGACCGATTACAATTAGCACAGTAATTGAGGGGGGGCACCTGGAATTCAAAGTACCACGCTCTATCTCTTTAATTTTTTTTTTTTAATATCTTTTTATTAAAGTTTTACAGTTACATAAAATACATATTTATTTATTTATTTGGAGTTTTATATAGCGCTGGCTAGACTCGGAGGTATCAGAGCTCTTTACATAAGGGAGAACGTGGACGTTACATAGGTTACAAAAAATAGATACACAACATCAATGTCCAACACTAAAAGTGCAGTTGAGCAAGGGAAAGAACACAATTACACTTAGCAAAGCGGAGAGGGGGATCAGGAATACGACAGAGGAAGGAGGCGGGGAGGGAGGAAACACAACGGGGAGACGAGGAAAAACAAAGTCCGATGTCTGGCTGGGTAGGTGACGGCCGAGGGGGTGAACCAGAGCCAAACTCCTCTATAGCTGCGTAGGACAGCTCCACCGGGCATCGGCCAAGGTTGCTCTAGCTCCACGGTAAGTATTTATGGATTCCGCCCAGGGGCATCGTCAAAGTTCCATCTAAAGCCCCAGTCCCGGTGTTACAGGGAAGCGCTGTCATATGTAATTAGGCCTCCAGAAGTAATAGCAATCTAACAATAGCCATGAAGTTATGTAAGCGTCACAGGAATTACCTTCAATCAGTCCAAATTCACAACATTCCTGTAGATACATTTGAGGACTAATTGTACCTTTGGGGCCTAATGTCCATTGTGTAACATAAGGGAGTTTAACATTGTAAACAACATTTAGATGTAGAATTCTATAACAACGAGAGCACCTGGAGTTCTAGTAAGGATCTTCAGATATCTACCCAGCTTGCCATAATAACTGGTGTTCTTTAAACCACGCTCTATCTCTATGCCATTACTGTGCAATTTGGAGACAGTGATGATTAATGGTGAATAACCTGCAAGCATGGACTTATCAAGTCTGTATAAGCAAGTCCGTCACCATTATGGAGCATTTTGTTGGCACTCTGCTCATCTTACTGTTGGCAAGCATTTAGATTAGAGCGTATCTGGGGAGGAGGCTACAACACTATAAGGAGAAAGATTTTGTGAACATGCAACACCCAAGTCAAGGGTGTAGAATCAGAGTGTTACCTTCCATTCATATTCCATGCACGCTCTTTCACAAATCATTTACCTTCAGGAGTTGTAATGTTTGTTTTTTCTGTGAATTACAGCTTTATTATCACACTCCACAAATGTAACAGTTGTTCCCGCTCTAACTAATATACACGGTTCCTTATTTTTTTCACTATTCCTCAAAGTGAAAGATATGGTGGTAAAGGAATTTAAATCACAGAAGAATGTATTCAATATTTGTTTGCATTCTGATACCTTGTCTTTTAGAGAGGTTAAGGATCAGGCCTCCATGAAAACGGACTGGCTTAAAAGAAACAAGCAAATGCTGCATTTTCTTCTTAAATGTTCTACCTAAAATTGTCCACAGAACCAAAGATCTGCAATCATAACCTTAGCTCAAATGTCCAATTGCATATTTATTTTTATTCTTTTTTTATCCAATGGGAAACAAAGAAGTATCTGTGACCATCGCTCACATTTCAACCTTCCGGATGAAATCTAGATTCTGCTATCAGCAAAAGGGCCATTATAGTTCACTCCTTCAAAGACTGTCAAAAAAGTAGGAAAGCTTTGATAACATAGCTTCTTAGGCAGACTCGTTCTCCGGCAGGTTTTTCAATTGGTTGTTAATGATTTTGTTGGTATATCTAAAAACTGTTTTGTAAATTGTGTGCATCATTGTAGAGGACAAATAATGCACAACTGTATCAGAAGTAGTACTGCAGTAGTACACTTTTACGAACTCTTAAACGCCTTTGTGAATCTGTTCGGAAGCTTCCAACTCTCTGATAATAAATTTATTCTAATTACATATGACTGTTACCTGAATATTCCCATTTTAGACGTTTTGGGGCCAATTTACAAACGCATGTAAGAGTACTAAGATAGTACAGTAGTAGTAGTACTACACATACTCCAAAATCCCTTTGAGAATCAGCCCTATTGTATTGTAAGCGTCTTAAACTGCAGAACTGATAAATTGATAGGACTTTTTAGATAATTTGTATTAATGACTGTGAGGATAGGCAGAAGTAAGTGCCATTCACTCTCCAGCAGTATGTGTGCAATTAAAATGCATCTGCTTGATTTAGCGCATCAAAACTGTAACTTGTGACAGTCATCATTTTCTCCTCATGCTAACATTACCAACAGGGGTGCCGGTCTCTGAGGCTAAGATTCTTTGCGCACTGGTAACCAAGACATGAAGTTTGTAAGTTAGCATTCTCAACCAAAACTATTTACACTTATGCTACTGGTGAAGGTCATTTCTAGTTCTCATATTTGCAGCTGAGGTACCTGCTTGTATTCTTGTTGAGAAGTAACCAGGACAGGGCCGGACTGGCCATAGCGGGCACCGAGCGTTTCCCCGGTGGGCCGGAGGGGTGGGGCCGGTTTTGCAACAGTGATTCAATATCGGCCCCCTGTAACAAAAGCGGGAACAGTACTTTTTTACTAGGACCCCTCCCCCGCTCCCAGGGCCGGTCGATCAGTAATCAGCCAGAGCTGGTTGCTGTTCCCAGTCCAGCCCTGGAAGTAACTATAGTAATTCATACTAGAAACTTATGTATCGTATTGTATACATTGGAGTGTTGCAAACCCTTTTGAGAGTTTGTCTCCACCCCGCCGATTTGAGGGCATCCTTTCTCAGATGGCTCTGTGATTCAAAGAATATTGATTCATTTTGTTTTGCAATAAACCCTTTACAGACTCATGAGCAAGAGTATTTTTCCACGAATGCTTTGTTCACAGTGACGGACGAACCCCTTAGACCTGACGTAGCCAAACTGCGCAAAGAATTCCCCGACGTCTTTGGCGGGACCATCGGGCAACTGTCGAAGTTCACACACAAAATCCAGCTGAAAGACGGCGCAGTACCGGTTAGTCACAAAGTGCGGAACATCCCTTTCAACTGCAGGGAAGCCGTGCAACTGGAATTGCAGCGCCTGGAAGACAACGGCG
Organism: Calotriton arnoldi; assembly: GCA_963921515.1. Taxonomy (NCBI): domain Eukaryota; kingdom Metazoa; phylum Chordata; class Amphibia; order Caudata; family Salamandridae; genus Calotriton; species Calotriton arnoldi. The sequence continues at coordinate 62,364 of CAWUFW010022125.1, read as the reverse complement.
CCATAGAACCCATCGAAAGCGCCGAGTGGTTGGTGCCCTTGGTAGTGGCACGGAAACCAAACGGAAAAGTGCGCCTTTGCATTGACCTTCGAGTACTGAACAAAAACATACTAGTGGACAAGTTCGCACTGCCACGGATCAACGACATGTTAGCCCAAACCAACGGAATCAAGTGGTTCTCGACCATAGATCTCACGGCCGCGTACCATCAAATTTTGCTTCACCCCTCGTCCAGGAAGTTGACCTCCTTCATTACCCCATTTGGCTGCTACCGATTTCGGCGACTGCCCTTTGGACTGGCGTCCGCTGCGTCGGTATTTCAGAAACTAATGCATAAGTTGTTCAAAGACTGCGGCGACGTCTTATACTTCCAGGACAACATACTCGTAATGGGCAGAACCAAGACAGAGCACAATAAGAAACTTCGTACAGTCCTGCAAACCCTTTCAACCAATGGCCTCACTGCTGAACTGGAGAAATGCAGGTTCGGTCTACGCACTGTCACGTACCTGGGGCATGAGATTGGCGAAAATGGGATATCTCCCAAGAAAGCCAACGTCGAAGCCATCAGGTCGGCGCCCAGACCTCGAACCAAAGACGAGGTACGCTCTTTCCTTGGACTGGCAGAATTCTACAGCAAATTCGTCAGGAACTTCGCAACCAAGACTCACAATTTGCTGCTGAAGGAGAAGACCACGTTCAACTGGTCGACAGAATCGGATGCGGAATTCGAGACCATCAAAAACGACATCTGTGAGGCCGTCCCACTGCAAGGGTTCGACAGCTCAGCCCCCAGCATCTTGATGACTGATGCCAGCGAGAAGGGTTTAGGGGCAGTCCTGACACAACGCTCCACGGACGGCACGGAAGTCACCATTGGCTTCGCGTCCCGCTCCCTCGCTCCCAATGAGGAAAAGTTCAGCGTCATAGAAAAAGAAATGCTGGCTTCCATCTGGGCCATGGAGAAATTTCGGCAATATCTCTGGGGCTCCAAGTTTACGCTCCGTACAGACCACAAACCACTGATCAAAGTCCTCACGTCCAGCAGGCATGCCAAGGCCACCCCGCGCATCGCCAAAATGACACTCCGGCTCCTGGATTTCGTCTACGATGTGGAATACCTGCCAGGCCACAAGAACAAGGTGGCTGACTTTCTCAGCCGTTCTGCTGCGATGGAAGTTGCCCCACATGCCAACGGATGGGAAGGGTACCAAGTAGCACTCACGGCAGATCAAGAGACCATCATCAGCGCGCAGGATTGGAAAACGGCCTACGAACATGACCCGGATCTCTCCAAAGTGAAGACCTTCATCACTTAGGGCTGGCCCGAGAAGAAGCACTTGAAGGACGATCTCCGGAAGTATTGGGAAGTGCGCGATGAATTATCCCTCAGTGACGATGCCACGTTCCTACTCAATCAATCAATCAATCAATCATATCATTTGTAAAGCGCACTACTCACCCGTGAGGAAGAGGTGTGGCGTCGCGGCCAGGGCGACTGACGCTGGAATCTGGGGCTCACGGTTCGATCCCCGGCACCGGCGGCAGGTCAGCCCAGCACCATGTGACTCTGGGCAATAGCTTGCTTAATCTTCCCGACGGCCCCCAGCGCCGGGATGCCTTCGGGTAGCTGTTCGCGCTTTACAAATACTGGATTTACATTTACATTCAAGGCGCTGGGGTGGGGAATGCTGCTACTGCTCGAAAAGCCAGGTCTTGAGGAGTTTTCTGAAGGTCAGCAGGTCTTGGGTCTGCCGTAGGTGGATGGGGAGGGTGTTCCAGGTCTTGGCGGCGAGGTGGGAGAACGATCTGCCACCGGAGGTCGCTCTTCGGAAGCGGGGGACAGTGGCGAGGGCGAGGTCGGCGGAGCGGAGCTGGCGGGTGGGGGTGTAGAAGCTGAGTCGTCTGTTGAGGTACGTTGGTCCGGTGTTGTGGAGTGCCTTGTGTGCGTGGGTGAGGAGTTTGAAGGTTATCCTCTTGTTGACCGGGAGCCAGTGCCAGGTCTCTCAGGTGGGGTGTGATGTGGCTGCGGCGAGGGATGTCGAGGATCAGGCGTGCAGAGGCGTTCTGGATGCGTTGGAGCCGTCTCAGGAGTTTGGCCGAGGCTCCTGCGTAGAGGGCGTTTCCGTAGTCCAACCTGCTGCTGACGAGGGCCTGGGTGACCGTTCTTCTTGTTTCAGTGGGGATCCACTTGTAGATCCTGCGGAGCATGCGGAGGGTGTTGAAGCAGGCGGAGGAGACGGCGTTGACCTGTTTAGTCATGGAGAGGGTGGAGTCGAAGATGACCCCTAGGTTGCGTGCGTGGTCGGTGGGTGTTGGGGTGGTTCCCAGTGCGGTCGGCCACCAGGAGTCGTCCCAGGCCGAAGGGGTGGATCCGAGGATGAGGACCTCCGTCTGGTCCGAGTTCAGCTTCAGTCGGCTGTTCCTCATCCATTCAGCGACGGCCTTCATTCCTTCGTGAAGGTTGGTTTTGTCGGTGTGGGGTCCTTGGTGAGGAGAGGATCAGCTGGGTGTCATCGGCGTAGGAGATGATGTTGAGGTCGTGCCGACGGGCGACATGGGCGAGCGGTGCCATGTAGATGTTAAACAGAGTTGGGCTGAGGAAGAGCCCTGGGGTACGCCGCAGATGATCTCGGTGGCTTCGGAGCGGAAGGGGGAAGGCGGACGCTCTGTGTTCTGCCGGAGAGGAAGGAGGTGGTCCAGTCCAGGGCCTTCTCTTGGATCCCGGCGTTGTGGAGGCGTGTTCGTAGTGTGTGGAGGCAGACCGTGTCGAAGGCGGCTGACAGGTCCAGGAGGATGAGGGCCGCCGTTTCTCCGTTGTCCAGCAGGGACTTGATGTCATCGGTGGCGGCGATGAGGGCAGTCTCGGTGCTGTGGTTGCTGCGGAACCCAGACTGGGAAGGGTCCAGGATGTTGTTCTCCTCGAGGTAGCGGGTCAGTTGTTTGTTGACGGTCTTCTCGATGACCTTTGCCGGGAACGGGAGCAGGGAGATGGGCCGGAAGTTCTTGAGGTCCTTGGGTTTCTTGAGTAAGGCATTGATCTCGGCGTGCTTCCAGCTCTCCGGGAAGGTTGCTGTCTCGAAGGAGGTGTTGATGACTTTCCGGAGATGGGGTGCAATGGCTGTGCTGGCTTTGTTGAAGATGTGGTGTGGGCATGGGTCTGACGGAGATCCGGAGTGGATGGTGTTCATGATCTTGATGGTGTCGTCGTCGTTGATGTTGGTCCAGGAGAGCAGGCGGTTGGTGCGGATGGTGGTCGTGGGGCGGAGGTCTCAGTGGTTGTCGGGGCGGTCGTGGCGTTGAAGCTGTCGTGGATGTCTGCGATCTTGCGGTGGAAGAAGGTGGCCAGCGAGTCGCACAGGTCTTGCGAGGGAGGGACGTCGTTGGTGTTGGAGCTGGGTTTGGAGAGTTCCTTCACGATGTTGAAGAGCTCTTTGCTGTTGTGCGCGTTGTTGTCTAGGCGGTCTTTGAAGGAGGCCCTTTTGGCGGATCTGATGAGGTGATGGTGTCTGCGGGTGGCGTTCTTGTGGGCTGCGTGGCTGTCCGGTGTTCATTCACGGAGCCAGATCTTCTCCAGCTTTCGGCAGGTTTGCTTGGAGGCCCGGAGGTCTTCAGTGAACCAGCTGGCTTTCTTGTTGGTGTGACTGTTGGAGGGTTTCTTGATCGGGGCGAGGGTGTTGGCGCAGTCGTTGATCCACTGTCTGAGGTTGCGGGCGGCGGTGTCAGGGTCGGTGGGGTCGGCGGGTGGGCTCTGGGCGAGGGTGGTGGTTAGCTGGTCTTCGGTGACTTTGCTCCAGCAGCGGCGGGGCATCTGTTGGGTGCGGTGGTGCGTGGTGGGTTTCTTGAATGTGAAGTGGATGCAGCGATGGTCGGTCCAGTGGAGTTCGGTAGTGTGGTTGAAGGAGACGTGGGGGCTTGCGGAAAAGATGGGGTCAAGCGTGTGACCGGCGGAGTGGGTGGGTGTTGTGACGAGTTGTCTGAGTCCGAGGTTGGCTAGGTTGTCGATCAGGGTGGTGGAGTTGGTGTCGTTGTTGATCTCGAGGTGGAAGTTCAGGTCCCCGAGGAGGATGTAGTCCGTGGAGGCGAGGGCGTGTGAGCTGACGAAGTCGGCGATGGAGTCGCTGAACTGTGGTCGGGGTCCGGGGGGTCTGTAGACGAGGGTTCCTCTGAGGGTGGTGTTGGGATCGGTGTGGATCTGGAAGTGCAGGTGTTCGGCGGTGCTGAGGCTGTCGTCGGTGTTGGTCGAGACTCTGAGAGTGTTCCTGTGGACGATGGCGATTCCTCCTCCTGCTCCGTTGGTGTGGTCCCTGCAGGTGATCTTGTAGCCTTCCGGGACGGCTATGGCTATGTCGGGTGCCGAGGCGGGGTTCAGCCAGGTCTCCGTCAGGAAGGCGACGTCTGGGGAGGTTGAGTCGAGTAGGTCCCAGAGTTCAACGGCGTGTTTGCGGGGCGGAGCGGGTGTTGAGAAGGATGCATCTGAGGTGGTTGGGTTCTTTCCTGGTCGGCGGCATGGTGGGGTGGATGCTTGTGAAGCTGCAGTTCCGGCAGGTGAAAGCTCCGTGGGTGCGCTTCAGGGCGGCCAGGAAGCAGGTGTGTGATCGTCCGGTGTTGAGTGCATGGAGGGATCTGGCATCGTAGCGGTGTCGGGCGTCGTGGCGTTCGCGGGGTCCAGGGGTCCTGGCGCTGGGCGCGGTCTAGGCGCAGACGGGCACAGACGGGCTTGCCTTAGGCGCGCCTTTGGCGCGCCAGCCGGCGCGGCTGCTGTGCGGCCTTCATATCAGGGGAGGGAGGAGCAGCTGGGAGGGGGTGGGAACGGGGCGGCGAATGGGAATGCAGAGGCGGGGCCGCAGGGACGCAGCGGCGGGAAAAACGGGCGGGGCCTGTGGGAGAACTGGGCACAGGAAGGAAAAACAAGTTTAGGCAAGAAAACAAGTACAGGCACAGAGGAATAAAAACAAGTCTGGGCAAGAAAGCAAGTTAGGCACAGGGGAATAAAAACAAGTCTGGGCAAGAAAGCAAGTTAGGCACAGGGGAATAAAAACAAGTCTGGGCAAGAAAGCAAGTTAGGCACAGGGGGATAAAAACAAGTCTGGGCAAGAAAGCAAGTTAGGCACAGGGGAATAAAAACAAGTCTGGGCACAGGGGGAAAGTACAGGATTAGGCAAAAACAATGCAGGCAGAGCCGTGCAGCAGCGTGGGGAGCGACCTGCCTGAGGAGACAAGGTTGTTCCCCCGAAGGATTTGCTGGACCGCCTCCTCAGCATACTGCACGAAGGCCATCTCGGCATCCTCAAATCCAAACTAAGGGTGAAACAGTCCTACTGGTGGCCAGCGGTGGACAACTCGGTGGAAAGATATGTGCGAGCATGCCAGCATTGCGTCAACGCAGACAAAGCGCAGACGATGCTGAGACCCCCAATGGGTGAGTTCACCATGCCCACAAACCCATGGGAAGAGTTGTCAGTGGACATATTGGGCCCTATCCTGGACTCGAGGGGAGTACCCAAATATGTGATAGTCCTCGTCGACAGATACTCCAAATGGCCGGAGGGGGACATCTGCGACAAAGTGGACACCGATGCCGTCATCACATTCCTGACAAACGCATTCTTGAGGGAAGGAATTCCGAGAGTCCTCACAAGCGACAACGGTCCCCAGGTCACCTCGGAAAAGTGGAGTGCCTTCCTCCGGAGAAACGGCATCCGGAACAAACACACGCTGGTGTATCACCCCGCAGGTAACGGTCAAGCAGAACGGTTCAACCGAGTAATCATGGGCTCGGTCCAAGCAGCCATCAGCGCGGGCAAGAACTGGGAGACAGAAATCAAAAACACCGTGTGGGCCTATCGCATCACGCCCACCCTCACAGGGTACAGCCCGTTCCGGATATTGCGAGGAAGGGAGCCGTTCACAAGAGACAACTTGATGTGGTTGGACTTGAAACTTCAAAGCAGATGGTCACCTGCAGTGGTCAGAAGCAACATACAGAAAGCTCAAAAGATCTACAAGGACAACTATGACAGGACGCATGGAGTGCGTGAGGTCTCCTTAGCCCAGGGAGACTGGGTAAGAGTGAAATTGGGCCACTTCGGAAGGAAAGGTGACAGCAAATTCAGCCGGCCCCTACAAATCAGAGAACTGTATTCCCGTTCAGCACTACTGAGCGACGGTAAAATATGGTCTCACAGCAGAATGGCGAAGTGCAACAAGGTCCTGCAGTGGCAGACCAGTGGCTCCCCCTCCACGGCAGGCTCTCAGGGAGTGAATGTGGATCTTGACGACGACGTCTCTACCGACGGCTCCAGGACCTGTGGCCCGAAAGGGGGGACAGGGGGCAATACCGAGTCCACAGCAGAAAGGAACAACGACGCCTCCACACAGCACACACCACCCCAGGTGCCCGATCACACGGACACCCCAGAGATTAGGCAAAGGGCTTCCACTTCACACGACAATGGCCAGGAGAGAGAAACACACGAGGAGCAGGCCTCCTGTACACGCACCCGCACAGGTAGGATAGTGGTGCGACCAAGAAGATATAACGAATTTACCACGTAGACACCTAGGGTGCCACCTCATCATTTACCCTTCAGCAGCCCCTGGCAAGGGCACACACATATCTTTCTCTCTCTCTCTCTCTCTCCCTCTTCCCCTGCCTTACCCCCATACTGAGCTGCAGGGTTCCTCTGAGGCAGCAGCAACGTTTATCCTCGGGGCTCCTCCGCTGAGGGGTCACCACGCAGAGACCATGTGTAGATGTATTGTCACGCAACTCATCGTTCATGCAAGCTCAGGCATGTGTTCAGATACTTATTTGTATTGTTGTTAAAAGGGGGAGATGTGTGGTGTTGCAGTCTAGTGCTCGGCACCCACGTGACTAGCGCGGTGCCTTATGGGGGATCCCAGGCGCGCGTACAACGTGAGGGGACACTGCCGAGAGTGCACGCACGGCTCTCCCTCTTCATGCGATAAAGTAACTTGCATACATCAGCGGCCTCCGTACTTCTTTCCGGGGGGCTCATACATCACCACAGTTTCCAAATATATGGACTTCACATGGACCTGGGTTTAATGAAGTAAGTGGCAGTGGAGAGCACATATCTTAAATACATTACTCTGTTAATGGATCGTCTCTTATGAAGGGGTTCTCACGTAATATTTAGGTAACTAGCAAACTGCTCAAATGTAATGAGGCACTCTTTCTCCTTGAGAGGAAAATATGTGAGAAAAGTTTATACAACCGTGTTTTTAAATCGGCATAAGAACCTAGTGGCAATTCTAAGATGGCGCCCACTCCTTAACATTTAGAAGGATTGGGGCCTATTTCCTTCATGTGAGGAAAAGTTGATGGAGGAGCATTTCCCTCTTGTGAGGAAAAGTTGATGGAAAAATCTGTAGGACTCGATTTTGCAACACACATATGGAGCTGCTTACAATCCCCATATGATGATTAGTTTGAGCGAGGTGTAGATATTGGCAGCTTTTGAGTATGATCGCAAATATTCTTGTGTATGAGGTGTTATACTTTTAGCCAATGTAACAGCAGATTGCTAAATAGAAATGAGGTGTATTTCTTTCATTTTTCTTTTTGAACCCGGAAAAGGAGAGTGATTAAATTTGTGTGATCCGATCATGAAATACAGTTAGGGATTTGCGCACAACTCCAAGATGGCACCAAAAATGAGGTAAAAATTGACATGAGCAGTCTAGAGCTTAACGCCGGGCATTTACACATGTAATACATATTAACCTATCAGCAGGCTTTAAATAGTCAGGAGTCGGGAAAGTGCATCTTAACGAGATGACCCCAGCCCAGTGGAAGACTTGAGGATGAGAGGTAATGAATAGCTGGTACGATATGTTTACGCTATTAGGCAAGGAATAACAAATTAATAATAGCATTGCTGTGATTGATGGGTTACTGCAGGGCCGCTATGATCGGCGGTTTTATAGAGGAGGTGCCATGATTTGAATATAAGCTTCACCGCTACAATATCAGAACCGGGGGTGGGGGGGGCGGGATGTTGTAAGTCCCTGCCTGATACTATATGTGAGTGCACTAAATAGACTGTATCCCCACAATATCGAATGTAGAGAGGGGAGGAATTTTTGTAGCGCTCACTACATGCTCTCTTATGAATGCAACACGAGGGAACGGTATTAAACCCCATGAGATTTGCCAGGGTACAAAAGGAAGAAATAATTTATCTTTTGTTGAAGCGCTTCCACAGGGCCTCACCCACGGGTTGGGTCTAATGTGTCTTCTCAGCCTTGTATTTCTTTCTTGGTAATGGAAGCATTAAGGTGGTCCATGAGAGTGGCACTTGATACTACAAGATACACTGCTACTACAATTTGGCCAGACCGCAAATGCGGTAGGAATCCTTTATGTCCCGACTCAGGTGACCCCATAGATTTTGAGCCGTGCATCTTTAGGAGGCGAACAACTAGAAGTGTTGTTTACTCATGATCCTTTATTTATGGGTCAGAAACCCCCAATGATTTACCAAATGAACCCAGTAACCCAAAGAAAATAAACAGGGCAATGTTCTTTTTTATGATAAGACACCTGATTAAGTAATACCATCTATTGGACATATAATCTCAGCAAAAATCGAACTTTAGTAACTTGGCTTTCATTTATTCTCCACAATTAGATTTCAATTTTGGGGAGCCCCAGATTCACATAAGAAATCGGAGAGGATCAAGTTCGCTCGACACAGGAACTGGGATGGGGAGGGAAAAAGAAACCACCCCCCAAGGTGGGCATAGGCCAATGTTTAAAAAAAAAATTCTAACTACTAAAAGGTAAGAAAAGAGATACATTAGTGCACTTGAATAGGAGAAAGAGGCATTGATTAATCCTAAAAAACTGAAAAATGTAAATGAATATTTTATCTTCTTTCTCTCCAGAGTGACTGTATCATGTATAACTCTGATGATTACATCATCGGCTCTGAATCAATAAGCAAAAAGGAAACAAATTAATTCCTGGGATTTTGATCTGAAAGAAAAGGCCAGGCATAGGAGGTCTTATCTCATCGAACAGTGAGTGTAAAGGGTCTCTTGTATGAATGTAAGGGAAGCTTGGGACTGGAAGCAGTGCGATTTTGATGAGCACTTGATTGATAGGTAACTGATTCCCCTGAGGGACATGGACGTATGGATTTGGAAGCTTTGGAACCTTGATGGGAAACCAATAGTTGGCTGAGTGATTCCCCTGTGAGATATGAATAAAAGGAGCAAAGAATGGTGCTGTAAAAATGTACATGATGGGGTAGAGTAGTATGAACACCTCTCCTGGTAATTGATACGATAGAAAAAATGCATCGGGTTTGTTGAGTTGAATGCTGTGAATATATTGTTTGCACTGAGAATTGATGCTATTAAAAAATAGTGAAGTAATTGTTATCATATATTTTTTACACAGGTTTTGAAACTATTTGCTGTGACTTTTTGTGGAAGATTGTTTAATTTTCGTTTTTGTCCTGAAGAAGGTGGCAACGTATCATAAACTCCACCGAAATGCGTCAACATACTTTTTAGATGCAGGATGTGCTTGACATTGTGATATGGTAGATGATTATCCTTGTGAAGCACTACATATTACTCTAAATAATTATAGCGGACCAGCACCACTTGAATAGACCTATCTGCAGTGACTTGTGTTTTCTCCCCTGTTTTAATTTCTTTGTAATTATAATATTTTAACTGTTATTAAATCTTTGCGTCACATTGGGGCCGATTTCGATTTCGTTAGGAAACTCTTCCGACCGAATCGGTTTCGGAATCGTTTACGAACGAATTGGGTTCTGCGAGTATGACTGACTGATTACGATGCATCCGGATGCTTCCGGATACGATTTGGTCGGACTCGCATTGACTTCAATGGGAGCATGGTTGGAAAGAGGGTTCCCTTGGGTACCCCCACGGGTCCCAACCATATGCCTCTGGGGGTAGGGGGGCCTGCAACGGGGCCCCCAAAGACAGATTCCAACAGCTGTTTCGTGTCAGGGAGACCGAATCGGAACGACTGTCCGAATCAGTAATCGTAATTGCTGTTCGGAAACTGTGTCCAAAGAGCTGTACGATTCGGCTCCAAAAGACTCGGCCTGTCCGAATGCCTTTCAGAACCGATTCAGACAGCCTGAATGGTTTCCAGGCATCGTAATCGGTAGTTGGGAAATGTGTACGATTCGGTCGGAAACAAGGGTTCCGAATCGGATTCTGAGACACCGAATCCCATTTGGAGCCTTTCCGGATGGCATCGTTATCGACCCCATTGTGGGGAGGGGGTTAATGCATGTATTGTTGAGATCTAGTATTGTGAAGCCTCTCCTGTTTGTAAATGTTGTCTTCTTTATATTTATAAGAATGAAGTGTGGAATCACTATCGTGTAAATATGTCTTTTTTTAATCCCTGTGTGGAAACCAATACTCAATTAAAACTCTGTTCAAACTTGATATTAAAGTGGTACGAATTTATGGTTGTAGACCTTTGTGACATGATAGAAGGTTGTGGATTGATTGAAGACCTATAGGTCATTTATGTGCTTCTCCAAGGGGAGAGTTGATTTTACTGATTTTGAGTTTGGCACATGCAGAAAATCTGCCAAATGCAACACATGTGCTGCTTGCCTTTTTAGAGGAATAAGCATAAATAATAATAATAAGAAGAATAATGCTGTAATTTATATTTAATACTCCTAGGCGTCTTGGTGATGCCACAAAAAAAAATTCCCTCCAGATCGCAAGAGAGCAAGGGTTATACCCCCAGTTAAAATAACCACGTTTTCGCTTGCTTCCTAACAGAAAAGTGGTCAGCAATATCATGTATGTCTCGGGTTAATGCATTCCAAAATTTGGCAAGTACATCCCTAAAAGATCTTCCACCCCATCGACATCTCATGACTTTCTGCACTGTTTCATTTTTCCTGGAGACCGATCTTAACATCCTTTTTGGTACATATTTTGGAACTATTGCCAGATATTTTGGTCCTATCCCATGAAGAGCTTTATGTGCTATGAATAAAGATTTAAATATGGACCTTTTACTGAATGCAACCAGTGCAGATTGTCTAATTTGGTTGTAACCAATTGGTGTTTAGGTATATATCTAAAATCAAGTGGGCTTCAGCATTTTTTTAACTTGTAAACTCTTTACATCTGTAGAATTAATGCCTAAATAAAGTGCAATGCAGTAGTCCAATCTTGTCAAAACTAAGGCAAACACCACTAAGAGGTCTATTACGATGGCGGGCGGAAAACCACCCCGACCGCCATTGTAGTGGAAAACAACCGCCCGCCGGTACCGCGGCAAAACCGGCGGCCAGACTAGGATATCCCGCCCAAAAAAAACGACTGCGGCGGTAAGAGCCACCTAAAAACCGCCCATAGCGGGCGGAGAAGGCCAAAACCCGTCCGTGGCGGTCGGATCCTCGGAGGAAAAAAACCAAACCGCCGCCAGGAAAGCGGAGACACCGCACGGAATTTTAGGATATCCCCTATATGACCGCGGTACGTTCCTCTGTATCCGACCGCCGAAAACGCCAACAGTGATGAATGGGAGAGCCGCCGGAAGAACAGCAGCATATCCACCGCTGCGGACGCTCCGTGACAAATATGGCGGTGGACAGAAAAAACTCACAACAAGGCCACAAAGTGCACACAGCAAACTAGCCATGCACCCAAACACACATAACACAGCCCAATGACACAACCACATGCAACTACAAAAATACAAATCCCAGGACAACTTTCACAACACACCTGACAGCAATATCCCATTTGGACACACCCACATAGCTGAGTATAAAACCAGCCCCTTCCCTGACCACAATCCTTTGCAATACTACACAACTGAAGGGCCCAACACCAGAGCACAAAGGAGAGGCAAAACTGCACACCATCACTACTCACAGCACCACCACCTCCACACCTGCACCTCTAACCCCTCTGCACATCACACACCATACACATCATCCCCACCCCCACCACTTACACACCTGCACCTCAAACCCCTTAGCACATCACACACCATGGCACCACAGAAAATGCCAAAATTCACAGACAGTGAGTTGACAGTCATGGTAGATGAGATAGTCAGAGTTGAACCACAACTGTTTGGTAACCTGGTCCAACAGACACCATTAGCCAGAAGAAATCAAATGTGGGCAAGGATAGTCGATAAGGTCAATGCAGTAGGGACCATCCCCGCGCTCCAAAGAAGGAGATCATGAAGCGGTGGCATGACCTCAAGAGCAAGGTGAAAGAGAAGAACAACAAGAACCGTGAGCTGGCTCAGAGGACTGGCGGTGGCCCTCCCATTCCACCAAGAACATTCACTGCATAGGAGGAGAAGGTGCTTGCCATACTGCATCCAGAGAGTCTCACAGGAATACCCGGGGGAGTGGAGGCTGGTAAGTACAAACAAAAGTAGACCATCACACAGCAATGTACTGTCCAGCACAACTACAAAGCTACATCTCAGAGGCACAAGCATATCCATATGCACCACAATATCCAACACATGTCCCACAGATGTAACAGCCACTATATCTGAATCACACCCCAAAAGGTAGCCAACATTTACAGGGTTGTATGTGCCCAGGCAAATAGCACTACAACTCCCACCATGCCCCATGTCCCACCCCTGAGCAGGATGGAGCACTCCACACCCAGAAGCATTTGGAAGCCATTGTCTCACCACAAACAAACTAACAGGTAGTTAGCCATCTTAACAGGGAGGGCTGTTTGGGGGTGGGAGGCCTGCACAACAACTCCCACCATGCCCCCTGTCCCACCCCTGAGCAGGATGGAGCACTCCACACCCAGAAGCATTTGGAAGCCATTGCCTCACCACAAACAAACTAACAGGTAGGTAGCCATCTTCCCTGGAGGGCTGTTTGGGGGTGGGAGGCCTGCACAACAACTCCCACCATGCCCCCTTTCCCACCCCTGAGCAGGATGGAGCACTCCCCACCCAGAAGCATTTGGAAGCCATTGTCTCACCACAAATAAACTAACAGGTAGGTAGCCATCTTAACAGGGAGGGCTGTTTGGGGGTGGGAGGCCTGCAGAACAACTCCCACCATGCCTCCTGTCCCACCCGAGCAGGATGGAGCACTCCACACCCAGAAGCATTTGGAAGCCATTGTCTCACCACAAGCAAACTAACAGGTAGGTAGCCATCTGAACAGGGAGGGTTGTATGGGGGTGGGAGGCCTGCACAACAACTCCCACCATGCCCCCTGTCCCACCCCTGAGCAGGATGGAGCACTCCACACCCAGAAGCATTTGGAAGCCATTGCCTCACCACAAACAAACTAACAGGTAGGTAGCCATCTTTCCTGGGAGGGCTGTTTGGGGGTAGGAGGCCTGCACAACAACTCCCACCATGCCCCCTGTCCCACCCCTGAGCAGATGGAGCACTCCACACCCAGAAGCATTTGGAAGCCCTTGTCTCACCACAAACAAACTAATAGGTAGGTAGCCATCTTAACAGGGAGGGCTGTTTGGGGGTGAGAGGCCTGCACAACAACTCCCACCATGCCCCCTGTCCCACCCCTGAGCAGGATGGAGCACTCCACACCCAGAAGCATTTGAAAGCCATTGTCTCACCACAAACAAACTAACAGGTAGGTTGCCATCTGAACAGGGAGGGCTGTTTGGGGGTAGGAGGCCTGCACCAACTCCCACCATGCCCCCTGTCCCACCCCTGAGCAGGATGTAGCACTCCACACCCAGAAGCATTTGGAAGCCATTGCCTCACTACAAACAAACTAACGGGTAGGTAGCCATCTTCCCTGGGAGGGCTGTTTGGGGGTGGGAGGCCTGCACAACAACTCCCACCATGCCCCTGTCCCACCCCTGAGCAGGATGGAGCACTCCACACCCAGAAGCATTTGGAAGCCATTGTCTCACCACAAACAAACTAACAGGTAGGTAGCCATCTTAACAGGGAGGGCTGTTTGGGGGTGGGAGGCCTGCACAACAACTCCCACCATGCCCCCTGTCCCACCCCTGAGCAGGATGGAGCACTCCACACCCAGAAGCATTTGGAAGCCATTGTCTCACCACAAACAAACTAACAGGTAGGTAGCCATCTGAACAGGGAGGGCTGTTTGGGGGTGGAGGCCTGCACAACAACTCCCACCATGCCCCCTGTCCCACCCCGAGCAGGATGGAGCACTCCACACCCAGAAGCATTTGGAAGTCATTGCCTCACCACAAACAAACTAACAGGTAGGTAGCCATCTTCCCTGGGAGGGCTGTTTGGTGGTGGGAGGCCTGCACAACAACTCCCACCATGCCCCCTGTCCCACCCCTGAGCAGGATGGAGCACTCCACACCCAGAAGCATTTGGAAACCATTGTCTCACCACAAACTAACAGGTAGGTAGCCATCTTAACAGGGAGGGCTGTTTGGGGGTGGGAGGCCTGCAGAACAACTCCCACCATGCCTCCTGTCCCACCCCTGAGCAGGATGGAGCACTCCACACCCAGAAGCATTTGGAAGCCATTGTCTCACCACAAGCAAACTAACAGGTAGGTAGCCATCTGAACAGGGAGGGCTGTATGGGGGTGGGAGGCCTGCACAACAACTCCAACCATGCCCCCTGTCCCACCCCTGAGCAGGATGGAGCACTCCACACCCAGAAGCAAGTTGTGCCTCACCACAAACAAACTAACAGGTAGGTAGCCATCTTTCCTGGGAGGGCTGTTTGGGGGTAGGAGGCCTGCACAACAACTCCCACCATGCCCCCTGTCCCACCCCTGAGCAGGATGGAGCACTCCACACCCAGAAGCCTTTGGAAGCCCTTGTCTCACCACAAACAAACTAACAGGTAGGTAGCCATCTTAACAGGGAGGGCTGTTTGGGGGTGGGAGGCCTGCACAATAACTCCCACCATGCCCCCTGTCCCACCCCTGAGCAGGATGGAGCACTCCACACCCAGAAGCATTTGAAAGCCATTGTCTCACCACAAACAAACTAACAGGTAGGTTGCCATCTGAACAGGGAGGGCTGTTTGGGGGGTGGGAGGCCTGCACAACTCCCACCATGCCCCCTGTCCCACCCCTGAGCAGGATGTAGCACTCCACACCCAGAAGCATTTGGAAGCCATTGCCTCACTACAAACAAACTAACGGGTAGGTAGCCATCTTCCCTGGGAGGGCTGTTTGGGGGTGGGAGGCCTGCACAACAACTCCCACCATGCCCCCTGTCCCACCCCTGAGCAGGATGGAGCACTCCACACCCAGAAGCATTTGGAAGCCATTGTCTCACCACAAACAAACTAACAGGTAGGTAGCCATCTTAACAGGGAGGGCTGTTTGGGGGTGGGAGGCCTGCACAACAACTCCCACCATGCCCCCTGTCCCACCCCTGAGCAGGATGGAGCACTCCACACCCAGAAGCATTTGGAAGCCACTGTCTCACCACAAACAAACTAACAGGTAAGTTCGCATCAGAAAAGGGAAGGCAGTTTGGGGGTGGGAGGCCTGCACAACAACTCCCACCATGCCCCCTGTCCCACCCCTGAGCAGGATGGAGCACTCCACACCCAGAAGCATTTGGAAACCATTGTCTCACCACAAACAAACTAACAGGTAGGTAGCCATCTGAACAGAGAGGGCTGTTTGGGGTTGGGAGGCCTGCACAACAACTCCCACCATGCCCCACCCCTGAGCAGGATGGAGCACTCCACACCCAGAAGCATTTGGAAGCCATTGCCTCACCACAAACAAACTAACAGGTAGGTAGCCATCTTAACATGGAGGGCTGTTTGGGGGTGGGAGGCCTGCACAACAACTCCCACCATGCCCCCTGTCCCACTCCTGAGCAGGATGGAGCACTCCACACCCAGAAGCATTTGGAAGCCATTGTCTCACCACAAACAAACTAACAGGTAGGTAGACATATTATGCCTTCTTGGCCCACCCCTGAGCAGGATGGAAGCCTCCAACACACATAGATGTGACACAGATCCAACACAAATGTGAAAACAGAACAGGCAAGTAGCCAGTACATGCACACAGCCATTCCTCCCAAAAAGCATGGTGCCATATGACAACAGCAGCCCTCTCATCACACAAAAATACACACCGATCCTATTGCCACTCACAGTGTGCAGACAGCTAAGCAAATGTAACTGTCACAGCAACCAAAGTGTGACACACCAATTCACATGTAGAAGAAAGTCTGTGCACAATCATGCACAGCACTGAATGCCATATGTAAGTGCCATGTGGCCAGAGCAGCAAGGACCATATGTAAACAAAGAAAGTATGGTTGTCGGTGAAAATTCTGATTTGCACATGACATTACAAAGGTATGCATGAGATGACAATGGCCAGTTCATGCTCAGATGTAACATCTGCCAGGGCAGAGTGATCAACAAAGAGGCGTCACAGAAATGCTTTGTTGCGCTAGTCCCTAGATGGCAACATGTCCCTTTAATCACAAAACATGCACGTGGCGCATGGTATGTTGTGACACCTCACACCATGGACAACTAATGCATGTATCTCAACATCATCTCAGGAGGCACAGTAGTGCGCATACAAACAATGTGATGACTAGTCAACTGTGTGGTGTACAAACAGTGAATAATACACAGCTAACACAAAGCTTGCGGGGTGTACTACAATGACCATTTCCCATCTGTCCCACAGGTGACCAAGAACTGACTGCAGAGGACAACACCAGCAACCTGCAGAGCCAGTCAACCCACACGGAACATGGACTCTCGGATGTTGACCCCCGGTATTCAGAGGATGAGGATCTCGGACCCGGCCCATCTGGTGTGCCAGGGCGCAACCGGTCCCAGGACCCCATCGTCCCCCCCACCACATCTGCAGCAACACCAACAGCTACGCAGACCACTGCTGTTACGGCCTGTGCATCCTACACCACCACCACCACCACCAGTGCTGCCTGCAACACCCTCCCTGTCCCAGAAGATGACCACCCCACACCACCAACTGAGGAGGGCAGTGGGAGGATGCGGGTGCCTACAGTGGTGAGGCAACAGGTCTGTGGCAGCAGGGCAGGTGGGAGTGGCAGGGTCACTCACAGACAACCAGAGCCTGGTACAGAAGCCCTGGACAGCATAAATAGAGTCCTTGGGGCATATGAACGGGCCCAGGGAAGAACGGCCCGGTCAGAAGAAGATTCCCGCGAGCTCCTCCGGCTGAAGAGGTCCATGGACACCCGCATGGGACAAATTGTGGACCTCCTGGGCCAGATAGTGGCGGCAATGAGGGACAGGCCTGCGCCACAGACAACACCTCACCTCCCCCTGCTGTGCCACAGGATGACAGTTCAACATCCTCCCCTGCGGCCACAGAGAGGGGTGAGTCCTCAGACCCCACAGGCCCTACAGCAGAGGCCCACCCTGCCAAGCGACGAAGGGGCCGTCCCAAGAAATCTCTGGGAGTATCCTGTGGCAAAGCACCTGCCAAACGTCAGTCACGGAGCCAGCCATGATGGCAACACTCTGCACTACTGCATTGACTGTTTGGACTGTCCTTCCCCACACTGCCTTGTGAATGGCATCTGTCTGTTGGACTGGGTCACCACATCAATGTGGTGACAACTCGATTCTCTCATGTACCATAACTGTCAACTCACTGCTTCACTAATCACCTCAATGTAAATGTTCACCCCCTCATATGTCACCATTGTAAATAAATACACCTCACACACATGTTGTTGTTTCTGCTCCGTCTTTATTCCAGGATGTGCAGTCTTCACCATGATTAAAATGTACCACGAGTATGGAATGTATGTAGGCAAGGAGAGGCTGAAGTGACCTAGGAAAACACAACAGAACAAGATTCACTAGTCTGGGTGTGGCATCACAGACATCACACAACACATACCATAAAGCTAATACAGCATGCACACATCACAATGAGCAACAAGTACCAACATACACATCCTGTAGATGTTCAAAATTACCCTGTCCCATAAACATTGTCAGCCACCACTGAGTCAACAGCCGGCTGCAGTCACAAAGCTCACATACACCTTCACAACAACAGCAACATCATCAGACAATGGGTCCGTTGTACATTGTCACTCACCTTCAAGTGAAGTAGCGGTCGATGAGCTGTTGACGCAGGTCAACACCATCCTCCTCTCCACTGTCCTCATCACTGGATACGGGTTGTTTGCAGGTGGGGGCCTTGGCTGCTCATCATCCTCCAGGATTAGGGGGATATCCATGCGAATGGCTAGGTTGTGGAGCATGCAGCATGCCACTGCAATCTGACACACCTTCCCGGGCGAGTACATGAGTGCACCTCCTGTCTTGTCAAGGCAGCGAAATCGTGACTTGAGGAGACCAAAAGTCCGCTCCACCACAGGACGTGTCCTCCCATGGGCATCATTGTAGCGTACATCAGCTGGTGTCCTGGGATTCCGCAGTGGGCTCAGCAACCACGGACGGTTGGGACATGCAGAGTCACCTAGGTGTGAGAAACACAGATAAACCTTGTAATTATACTGTGGCAGAGGACAGCATGTCACACAGACAGCACGCTACTGGACTCTTCGTACTCACCCACAAGCCATGCACGCTCAGGAAGCAGATTAGCAATGAGCTGTGGTACGATGCTGTTCCGCATGATGTATGAGTCATGGGCTGAGCCTGCAAATCTGGCACACACATGCGTGATGATCATGTCCGCCTGGCACACCACTTGCACATTTATGGAGTGGAAATGTTTTCGATTCCTATAAATGTGCTCCCGTGCCTGTGGTGGAACAAGCCCAACATGGGTGCAATCAATGGCCCCAACAACATGGGGGATGTGTCCAAGGGCATAAAAGTCTCCCTTCACAGCCGCCAATTCAGGCACCCTGGGGAAATGGATATACCTGTCCTTGTATATCATCATGGAGGACAGGACATCACGCAGCACCATGCTGAACATGGGTTGCGACATCCCACCTGCGCTGGACACGGTGTGCTGGAATGATCCAGAGGCAAAAATGCAGTGCCGACCATCACCTTAGACGTTGGGGTGAAAGGTGTTGGATATGTTCTGCGAGGCTGCAGGTGGGGCTCCAACATAGCACATAGGTTTTGTAGGGTGGCTCTATCCAGACGGAATTTCCGGATGACCTCCTCATCCTCCATGTCTGCCAGCATTGTGTAGGGACGATGCAGATTTGGTCTCCTCCTAGTTGAGATGAAAGTGGACACATGTCAATTCAATACACCATGAGACGTGTACAACATCTTACGTTTTGACTGACACAACGCCAACAATGACTGTCATCACAATTGAGTTACAGAGCAGCTTACACGTAGGGACACCTTCATCTACACTAGTCGCACACTTGTCCCCTTTCACACAGCAAGTACATCCAAAACAACATCGGACTATGCGAATGCACATACGGATATGGCCACATCTAGCATGAGCAGGCCTGAGAGTACTTCATACAGCATATGTGTAAAACTGCAACACCACTGTCTCATACCTAGCTGCTGTACCTGACACACCTTCAGGCGTAAGTTGAACATTGCACACATCAACAACACAATGACCACAGGCTGAGCGTAAACAAGAAGTGTGTGCATGATCCAAGAAAACAAGACAGTCAGATCTGCACATCCTATATTAAGACATACATCACTGTGATTCTCACAGCACTTTCACACATTGACATGTGTACACATTTGAGAGTCCATAACAACACTGTTCTGTGTACATGCCCATCAATATCACAAGTGACATGTGAGTGAGTACATATCAATGTACTACATGACATGCACAAACATGGCATGTGTAGTCAGCAGTGTGTTAAATGTTACACTGGCAACGTGTGCACAATGATGTGCCATTGATCATGTGGTCACTGTGCACTGTTGATGACTGCCCATTGGCCATTGACACAGCATGATGTGTCCATAGGTGCTGACCAAGTGCTCCGCCACCCAAATCACGATCACTCACGTCAATGTATGGCACCCAAATCGCGGAAGCTACCGCCTGCCACCAGCAGTGTGTCACCACCAATCCCTAGGACACAATCGCGGTAGTGAGAGATATATATGTAGTGCCAAATGGCGCTTGGCATGCTCCGCCACCCAAATCACGGTCACAGGCACCAATGTATGGCACACAAATCGCGGAAGCTACCGCCTGCCACCGGCGGTGTATCACCGCCAATGCCCATGCCCTTGCAGCCAATGGGAACCGCAATCGCAGTAGCCTAATGCAATTTTGAAAATCGCGGAATGCGTGCTCCGCCACCGCGGGGCCGGTCATTGGATGGAATTGAAAGATGCACCACCGCGGTAGCGCACGCCTGGCCCCTGCGGTGTGTCACTGCCAATGCCCATGCCCTTGCAGCCAATGGGAACCGCAATCGCGGTAGCCTAATGCAATTTTGAAAATCGCGGAAGGCGTGCTCCGCCACCGCGGGGCCGGTCATTGGATGCAATCGAAAGATGCACCACCGCGGTAGCGCACGCCTGGCCCCTGCGGTGTATCACCGCCAATGCCCATGCCCTTGCAGCCAATGGGAACCGCAATCGCGGTAGCCTAATGCAATTTTGAAAATCGCGGAAGGCGTGCTACGCCACCGCGGGGCTGGTCATTGGATGCATTTGAAAAAGGCTGACCTGGCACACCAATTGCAGCAGCTTGGAACCACTGAAACTGCCCCAGGGGGCTATATATGTGGGAGAGAGCCTCACATTTCCACAGCTTACAGGGACTGCTGCCTGAGACCCCTCACCTGCTGCTGCTGCTGCTGTCTCCAGGGACTGCTGCTGCCACCCCTCCATACCACCTGCTCCTGCTGCTGTCTCAAGGGTCTGCTGCCTGCCACCCCTCAACACAACTGCTACTGCTGCTGTCACCTGGCCACAGTGATGGCGAGGACTGAGAAGATCCGGGCCAGTCCCTTTACCAGCGAGGAGCTGGAGGTCCTGGTGGACGAGGTGCTCACACAGTATCCAAGGCTATATGGTGCCCCAAATGTTGTGGTAAGTCTTCAACAGTGTGAGTGAGAGTGCAGGGGGGGCACACATGAAGTTGAGCTGCTGCAGTATGTGCCTGTGAGGGTGGGGTTATGTCATGCACTGCCTAGCACGCTTTCTCCAGGGGGAAGGGGTGTGTAGCCTATTTCCCACGTTTCCCTGCCTGCACATCAAGATTTGAGGGACATGTATTGTCTTGTCAGCCATACAGTGACGCAGCAAGTTGGTAATGCATGAGTCAGGACAGTGATTGCTTAGGTGAATGGCTGTGTGGGTCCCTGTTGTCCTTCTCAGTGTGAGCCCACCTGGCCTGCACAGTCACTGCCCAAACTGACAAGGACATATCACTGAATGTACAGAGTGTTACATGTGTCTTTTTTTCTTTACTCTCCTTCAATGAGCCATCTCAGCCCTGTAGCTTGCACACGACAGGCCTTGTGAGAAGGGTGTGGGTTTGTGAGATCATGTCCCTCAATGTGACCTCCATGACACAGTGAGCCATTCACAGGGCAAGGACATTGAGGGCTGCACAGTGTTGGACACAGTGAGTCTAACCCCCAACATATGTTGATATGTAATGTATGTCTTGCTCTTCCTAACGAAGGACAGTAGATGTGGGCAGACTAGACATGGCTTCATGTGCTGGCATCCTGCATGTGTATGAGATAGGCAGGTACTGTGTCCACCCTCACACCTGCATGCATTTACGTGTTGTGCTCCCATGCTGATGTACCATGTGAGATGCATTCTTGTCTCTGTGAGACATATCTGTGGATTTGGTATGAGTCAGTATCATGCCACTGTACTGAGAGATATTGGTACATAACACTGTGTCACTGATGTTTTCCCTCTCTTGTCTCCCATGCCTCCAGCTCAAAGTACACCAGTCGTAAGGCCGTGTGGAGGGCTATTGCATGCAAGGTGCGGGCTCTGGGTGTCTCAAACCGACGACGCACCCACTGCCACAAGAGGTGGGATGACATCTGCCGGCTGAGCAAGAACGTGGCGGAGATGACACTGGGTCTGCTCCCTCAGACTGGCAGGTTGGCGCGGCGCAGCATGACACCACTGATGGCCCGCATCTTGGCCGTTACACAGCCTGAGCTGGATGCACGTTTGAAGGAGCATCAGCAGCAAGCTAGGGGTGAGTATTCTGGGAAGGGTGACTTTGGCTGTGATTGGCTGCATGTGTTCACAGCCTGGGACAGCGCTGGGCTATGTGATGTTGGTAGTGTGATGCAGTGGCTTGTAAGTGGCCTCTGTGCTGGGTGCAGCTGTAATGCATTTGCCCTCCCTGTACTTCCTAGTGTGATTTGAGTACTGAGCATTGACATTGCATTCTGAGTCGTGGGCTTCAGGTATCGTCTGCATTGGGGTAGCCTGGTAAATCACATGGAAGGGAACAGCAGTGTGCCTAATCTGAGTGTGCTGTCATCAATGCGTGCATTGCCTAACCTCAGATTTGTGACGGCTTAGACATCTGACGCCAATGTGCTACAGTAGTTGTGCCCCACAGTACAACATGGTGGATGGCATGAGCTCATGGCCATTGCGGACTGTTATGTTGGAGTCTGTATCTGTGTTGTCCCCTTCCGCTCCATCCAGATATGACAGTGGCAACATATTGTGGGGTTCATCCTTGTCCACATCAGGGCCCTATGTGTGCTCAGAGCTATTTGTGTGTCAGGTTGAATGGAGCCACCGGCAGGATATTGTGCTGTGTGGTCATCACATGGCTTACTTATGCCTGGTTTTCTTGTTTACACGCACTGTTCGAGTTCAAAATTGAGGGTGCACAATGTCATAGCACAGGGTGGTGTGCAACATGTAGATTTCTTCATCTTCAGTGATGCTTTGCTTGCATATGTTTGTTCTGTTGATGCCAATGAACTGACCCTACATCTCTCTCTCTCATGCAGCATCTGCCCGTGGGCACGGAAGGACAGGGGACGGACACCAGTGGTGAGGCATCAAGCACAACAGCTGCACACGAGCACAGTGACACAGATGTGACCAGCGCCTCAGAGGGGGACAGGAGTCTGCTGAAGGAATCACAGCCAGAGACGCAAAGCTCAACGTCATCTGATGCCAGCGGTGATGCATCCATGTTTGCGGGCACAGGGAACATGGACTCTGCCTCCTCTTCCACCACACAGCGTACAGTGCCCTCCCTCCCAGCTACTTCCACTGTTACTGCCCGTGTTCGCACCAGTAAGCAGGGAAGAGTGTCCTTCACCCCAGGCACCGCTGCCCCTGTCCCCCCGGCTGCCATCAGTGCTGAGTCTGTGGACCTTTTGCACCAGCTGTGTGTGGGCCAGACAGCTCTCCTCAATGCCTTCATAGACCACGACAAAAAGTTGGCACAGGTGGTTGCTTTCATGGAGGGCATACATTCAGACGTGGGTGGGCTACACCGGACTGTACAGTCTGTCCTCCGCAGTGACGGCAGCCCTTCAACTTGCACAATCTCGGAGTCCAGCTCCAGTCCCTTTGTCCACCCCTGTGCCAGTGGTCACATCGGACGATAGTGACCACGCACAACAGACCTCAAGGTCAAGATACAGCACACGCAGCACACAGCAGCAACAGCCCAAGCGGTCCAGGGCGCAGACACCATCCCCACAGAAAACTAAAGCCACCCCAGAGCGCAAAGACATAAGCCCGTCAGGCGACACCAAGGGCCACAAAGCCAAGAAGCAGACCTCAGCCTCACATGCCTCAGTGGCATCCCCAGCCAAGGACTCTCCTGTCCCAAAAGCGTCTCGCAAGCACAAGCAGACAATTTCCGTGCCCGCTGAGAAGGTTGTGCCTGCTAAAAGTACACATAAGAAGGGCTCCAAGGCAGATTCACCCACAATCTCAACTCCCATCCAAAGCCCTGTGAAGCAGGGAAATGCGGGCACTGTAGGGGGAAAACCTGGTAAACAGGGGATGGAGGGGCAAAGGCAAGGCCAGGCCAAGCGAATAGCTGGATCCAGCATGTCCCCAGAGGGAGGGCCACCGTCTGCACCTGATGCAGCTTTGGTGGTGAGTGTGCCTGTTGTGGCCGCCCCACCTCCCACTCCTACCAAGACCACACTTCCATATCGAATCCCCAAGAAGTGGAAAGGTACCCTTCCATGTTCTCCCTCCCACACTGTGTCTCATGGCAGCATATCTCCGCCTCCACAGGCCACAACACCACCCGGTCCAAGCAGCCCTCCGGCTCCCAAAGCCACTGATGCCTCAAGCCCAGCTGGTCCGCTCTCTCCCAGGTCCAGTCCTCCAACTGGCCCCGACACTCAGACAGCTCCCAGTTAGACTGACAGACAAGTCTGAGGCTAAATCCCCCTCACACACCTGTCTCTCCCACAGTGGTGCCTGTATTGCCCATTGTTATCCCCCTGGCTGTGTTGCTGACCATGACTGTGTACAGTCTCACACATTCCCTGTGCAGCTTCTCATGTAGCTACTCTGCTGTTTGGACTGGCTACTGGCCTTGCTGTACATTGCTGTGTTTGCCCATTCCCTGTGCAGCTTCTCATGTAGCTACTCTGCAGTTTGGACTGGCCACTGGCCTTGCTGTACATTGCTGTGTTTGCCCATTCCATGTGCAGCTTCTCATGTAGCTACTCTGCAGTTTGGACTGGCCACTGGCCTTGCTGTACATTGCTGTGTTTGCCCATTCCCTGTGCAGCTTCTCATGTTGCTACTCTGCAGTTTGGACTGGCCACTGGCCTTGCTGTACATTGCTGTGTTTGCCCATTCCCTGTGCAGCTTCTCATGTAGCTACTCTGCTGTTTGGACTGGCCACTGGCCTTGCTCTTGTCTACTTTTTATGCCTATCTGTGACATTTGTAATAAAGACAGTTGCTCCTATTGTCTGCTTTGTCAGTCTTGTTGCTAAATAAAGGGTTTTCTTTGTGGGTATGGTTTGATGTGACACATGCTCTGTATGCCACTTTAACGTTGCCAGTTGCTAGTTACACTATTTCAGAGTTTGGCTGTGGTGAGAGGCACTTCAGTTCGACTTGACTCTGAGGCTTGGGGGTGCACTGATGGTTGTTTGTGATGATCTACTGTTATCCTAATGATTCTATGATCAGGTTTGCTAAATTGTACACATGTCATGTTAGGATGCACTACCAGCACATAGTGGGATTCTATCCACAGGATTTCAGGCAGGCTGGCCAGGGTCATCATGTATGTGTGATCTTACTTTATGTGTGCCCTGCAGTGTAGGTGTATATTCATCTTGTGATGGTCAGTCATCCTAGTCACATGGGTTACTTTCAATGTGTGCACTTGGGTGGTCAGGAAGTGTGCAGTGTGGAGGGAGTGACTTTGTTGTGAGTGTTGATTTGTGTGTGCTCCTGCAATGTCAACTACACACATGTGTCACCCAGGAGTAGGGTGCCTGTTTGTGTAATTGTTCAGCCCTGTGATTGTGTGCACATGTGTGTGTTGTATGTTGTGCACTGTGCAGTGTGTTGGTGTGTCCTTGCAGTTCTGTCTGACTCCTACTTGTTGTTTTTGGCAATTGTGAGTATGCAGAGTATGTGCCTGGCAAGTCAGTGTTGTGTTTTGTTGATCATCCATGTGTCTTGATGCTGTTTGTGCTCACTGTGCATCCCTGCTCAGCCACACTGACATTGTGGGTGTGTTTTCTCATGCATTGCTGTCACATGGGGCTTTATTGCCTCCAGTATGGCATGTGGTGTGTGGTGTCATACCATCCCCTAACTGTGCTTCAGATGCCTACCCATTGTGAGTATGCACTCCATCTATTTGTGTATGGTACACTCCTGCCATGTCCACTACTGACGTACACACCACTTCACTTTCATGTCAGCTGTCCCCTTGGTTTGCCTGTGTGTGTGCCTCCTCATCACTTCATTTGTCACACTGTGCTTTGTGGTGCAGATCTTTGCACAGGACCAATGTGCCACTCAGGACATTTTCCCTATTGGTTATCTGTGATTTTCTTGTACTGTTTAGCAGTCATGGTTGCTCATATGCAGTTCAACTGTTTGTGCTTCACAGTCCTCTGGTCAAGTTGTTTCCACTTTGGTGTCCCAGACATGTACATCTGTGGGTGTTGTGTTAGGTGTATGTGTGTTTGCTGAGGTTCTGCTTCACTTCCTGAGTGTGATGTTGTCAGTGTGCTGTTTTGATTGTTGTTGTGGCTGTTCATGGTGTGTCACTCATATCTGTGTGGGACTGGTATGTTTGGTGTGCACACACTGCTTGATGTGCATGCAGTGCTGTGGGTGTATGTTGCCTTGTCCTTGCCTGGTGTGCATCCCCTGATGTCCTGCTGTGTTTGCAATGTGATTTATTGGCATGTGCTTCTGTTGTGTGTTTGATGTGGCTGTGTGCAGTGTTTGGGCTGTGTTGTCTCTTGCAGATGACAGATGCTCTGTGTGTGGTGTTCTATTTGCATGTCAGTGTGTGTGTTTTGTTGGTGTGGTGTGTTTCATTCAGATGTGTGTTGCCAGTGTTGTGTGCCTTACTTGTGTGTCTGTCACATGAACTTAGGTCTATTCTAGTTCCTGTGCTTGTGTTAGGTGCGTCCTTGTTGTTTTCTCCTCTCATATCTGAGCTGTCTCTTGTCAGTCTTGTGCATGTGCAGGCATGTGGTACACTGTGACATCATGTTGACTTGATGGGTGGTGTGGTATGTCTGTCTGTGTGTCATTGTAGGCCCATTTATCCCAGTTTGTGTCCATGATTGTTTTGTGATGGTGCACTTCTTGTCTGTGTTGTGGTATGTTGTCTGTGCATTGTTCCTGACTGATGGGGTTGTGCACTCCTGTTCTTTCTGTGCTCCCATTGCCTTTCCACAGTTTGGCTGCACAGTTCATGTCTGGTCTTGTTGTGCTTCTGTGTGTGTTTTAGTTGGGTTATGTGTTTGGCTGTTGTTTTTGTGCAGACATTGGTTCTGCCATCCCTGTGTGTGTGTGATGTTTGTGGGTGCCCCCAGGGAGTGTGATTGTTTGTCTGTGTATTGACTGGACTTTATTTACACCCTTCTGTGTCTGGCACTGGTGTTGTGTGCTGCAGGTGTGATGGGGGGGAATGTGTGAGGATTCCTACTTGTGTTTGACAGTCATGGTGTGTGTCAATGGGCCCTGTGTGTTGTGCTGCTGACATGCTCCTGTCAAGTAGTTGTATACATATGTGTGGCTGTTCACTGTTTGACTTCAGGGCCTTCCTTTCATCCCTGTGCCTATCCATGGGTTGCCTTGTTGTCTCCCTGAGTTGTTGCACTGAGGTGACTGTGGTTTGACTTCACTCACTGTGCCAGCCATGTGTGATTTGATGGGCTGAGGGTGTTCTTATATATTCCTTGTCTTGCATGTGATGTACACATGCTTGGTAGTTGGCTCGTTGGCCTTCCAATTGTGGGCACCTCACTTTAGCTTTCCTATATGTTGTACTCCATTGCTGCTGGCATGTGGTCTGTGTATGCGGCTGGGTGTCAGTGTGGGGTATGTCTGTGTGACTTGGCAGGCTGTGTGTCCAGTGGAGTGATTGTTCATTATCTGTGTGTGTGTGCATTTTCTGCTTGGACTCAGTTTTCTTGCCATATGTGTGGTGTTGTTGTGGTGTGTGGGTTGCCCTTGCCCTGTGCTTCTGTGCTGTGTGTTCCTCTGCAGCCACTCCTGCTGTGGCTGTCTCCCTAGTTGTTTGGTGTGTGGTGCAGGGTGTGGGTTCGCCTGGCTTGTTGTTGTGCATGGGAGAGCACAGGAGGGGCATATGGCATGTCCATTCATGGGGGGGCTAGTGTGTGGGGGTGGAGGTGTGGCCCTGTGGTCTTTGTGCACTACCCATGCGTGGCCCTGCCTTCTGCATTGTGTGCATGTTTTCCCGCATTTTCACCGCTGCGGTGACGGGACCGGGACATTACTTCATGATCGCGGTGGATGGGTGACCTAGATGCGGAGGGGTGATTTGGTGACAGGTAGGACATGTGTGGGTACACTTGTGGATGTGTTCCTGTCCCCACCAGGGTGTCTGGTGTGGACAGGAACCCTAGTTCAGCCCATGCGTTGTGTGCTGTGGTTGTGTGCGGAGTTGTGTTGCGAACCTGCGGCGTCGTCCGCGACTGGCCATGAGTTGCTGGTGATGTATTAGGTACAGCGCCGGGAAGACGTGCAGAGCTGGGTCCATTGCGCTCGGGACCGGGCGGTTGGGACCGGGAATCAGGTTTAGCGCTCCGCTGTGATGCTTCCGCCGTCTCAGGTTGGGCGGTTTCTCCGCAGCGGTGCGACTGGCTGTTTGGGGCATCCTGATTTGTACGGCGGTCGGGACGTCATTCCGTGCGGCGGTGAGTCTCCATTGGCTCCCACCGCCGTGGTGGCGGGCGCACTTTGATGGCGGTTAGCGTTGCACCGCGCCAGACGGGAAATGGGCTACGTTTGGCCATCCTAATATGGTGGGCGTGAGGTCCGCTGCTGGCGTGCGGAAAAAAGCATTTTCCGCCACCGCCAGCATCGCGGTGGTGCCTCCGCCCGCCATCGTAATAGGCCCCTAACTTATGAGACTGCATTGGGATGTAAGGGAAACTTTTCCTGAGCATTCTTAAAATGAGGATGCAAGCCTGAATGACAGAGCTCACTTGCTTAGTGAAGGTCAGAGAGTTATCAACAATCACCCCCAAGTTCCTAGCTGTCGTAACTAGAACTAGGGTCGTACCTCGTTCTTCAAACCACCCGCCGTAGACCATACATTAGATTGATTACTAAAAATGATGACTTCCGTCTTCTCTGCATTTAATTTCTCGTCATCCAGTCACTAACTGCTCTTATGCAGTTTTGAAAGTTCATAGCTGTTGTCTGACCATCCTTTGAAATTGTGAGGACCTATTTGAGTGTTTTCTGCATAAGAGTAACCTGATAGGCCAAAGGATCTAAATAAAGTGGCTAAAGGAAATACATGTAAATTAAATAAAGTAGAACTTAATGAAGATCCTTGTGGCACCCTGCACAGCAGGGAAAAGTGTTTTGAGCTACATCGGTTGCAGATTACCACCTGGAATTCTGAGTTCAATGCCTTCTCTAGAATTTTAGCTGGAAAGGGTAAAAGCAAGGTGACAGTTCTTTAACTCAATAGGATTAGAAGAATGTTTTTTAATGAGCGGAATTATTTTAGCATTTTCCCAAATGCTAGGAAATGTGCTGGATTTAATAATCAGGTTGAATATAGGTATATAATCATATCCGGAGCCAATTGAAGAATACACGTAGGACAGGGATCCGATGGTGAGCTTGATTTGATTGTGAGAATAAGACCTATGTTTGTTGCTCCATTGGAAGGAAAAAAATTCTAATATTGCAGCAGAATCTAGAGGTTCCATTGTTTTTTGGTTAGAACAAGATAATTCAACATAGATATTACTAATTTTAGTTTGAAATAAATTAGCTAACACATCACAGAACTCCTTCTGAGAAGAGTTCCTTAGAGGGTTTTTTTTTGCCCTGTCTATTTTTTGCATGAAATAATTACTCTTTTCCTTTGATTGTGCATTTCTATTTCCGAATAAACCCCTTATATTTCCTTTTTTCATCCTGACTATAATCTTTCCTCCAGATTGTTTCTTGTCTACAACAGTCCTTCTTTAAGTGCCATAGTTTTTCAGAAAACCAAGGGCAAACTGAACTTTCTGCTTCTTTTCCATCTTTTGCATAGCTACTAAAGAGTCCAATGCTACATTAAGCCAAGTCTGATGTGTTGCTGATGCTTCCTCTGCCTTATTAGGGTATATAGCTGGTGATTCTTCTAATGCTCTACTAACATGATCTCTGTTAAACTTATTCCATACTCTTGAGTATTTCCCTTTCTCAGCTGTCCTAAAATTATAAGGGCCTCATTTATCAAGGTTTCACGCAGCGCAGCAAGCCACTTTGCTGCGCTGCACTGAATGAAAGGGTAAGGGCAGGAATGCATTGTATTTGATATAATACAGTGCACTCCTGTCCTTTCCTTGCGCTGATGCCCTTTTGGCTGCCTAGTGCCAAAGCAGGCACCCTTGCACTGTGGTGCAAGGGTGCCTGTGTTGCTAGCAGGATTATTTTTGTGCAGGAAGGGGTACCTTCCTGCACAAAAACAATCCACAGATGCATTTTCCTCTTTCTATGTGTGCTGCAAAATGCAGCACACATAGAAAGAGGAAACAACAATAATGATGTTTCTCCTTGTTACACCTTACCTGTGGAGGCTTAGGGGCCGATTCCGATTCGGGACGGAAAATATACCGACCGACTCGGTACGGGAATGTAGTCCGACCGACACGTACCGGCGCTGCCCGATCCGCGTAGTGCGATGCAATGCATGTGAATTACGACCGACTCGTACGGAACACAAGCCGAATGACCGAACCGCACGGAAACCAGCTATCCGGCCGGGAAACTACGCGAATCGAACCGACCGACACGCACCAGGAATGAACCCGACAGAAACGTACCCGCGAACTCCGACCCGCGCAGTACGATGCAATGCGTGTAAAACCAGACCAAGTCGCACGGAGCCCAAGCCGTACGACCGACACGCATACAAAACCGAGCCGAAGCAACCCAATACTCCCCGACCGACGCGTACGCCGCACATGAAACCCATCAGGAACACAGCTTGAAAGACTCGGAGAAGCCCGCACGAGCCAACTGCAGCGTCCTACTCGGTCAGAAGAACGTCTCCTACATGCCCAAAACCCACAAAGGAAAAATACAAAAAAAGGGCCAAACAAGCAATGACAAAGTCAATAAATACAGGGGTGAAAAAACATGGAACAAAACACACCCACAACTCCACCCATATAAAGGCCACAAATCACTTCCATGATCCTTTGCAAATTCAACTGACCTGCCAGCACAGAACACCATCAGACAGCAACCACAGACACACTCTCAACTCATCCATCACACAAGCCACACACCATTAGCACCTCCCAAATAGCACCCTCACATACACCCAGCAAAACCTACACTCACCCACCCTCACTTGCACACTCACACACACATATCAATACCCACCACCACCCATCACCATGCCCCCAAAGAAGAATCCAAAGTTCCTAGACAGTGAATTGGAAGTCCTGGTAGATGAAATCCTCAGGAGTAGAGCCACAATTGTTTGGTACATTGGTCCAACAGACCCCCATGTCGCAGAAAACCAAGATGTGGGAGAGGATCGTCGACAGGGTGAACGCACAATCACCATGTTTGCGCACAAAGGAAGACATCCAGAACAGGTGGTATGATGTGCGCAGGAGGGTCAAGGACCTACTCAAGAAGGATTACGCCTTGAGTCATCGCACCCGGCAGTGGCCCTCCTGCCAAACCAGTATACCTCAGGCCCTGGGAGGAGAAGGTGCGGGCCATCCTACCACCAGAGAGCGTACATGGACTATCAAACATCCCAGAGCCTGGTGAGTACACAACCAATATACCCAATATTGTGTGACAATACACACACATCACTGTCAAGGGGATAGTCAAACCATGCACCCTTAGCAAATCCACAGCAACCAAAAGATAATCATCCCAAGATGTGTATGTTAGTTAGATAAACACAATACATGCCATCTCATAGTGATATGTAACTGTGTCATGACATGTACAAACCTAACAACAAATAGAGAGCAAGGCAGTGGCACAAATCTAACCAACAAACACAGTCAGATATTTTGCCACCACTAGAACACCACCTCACAGGGAAGCTCACTGAAAGGAAGGAATTGTGTGTATGCTGGTGAAGTGAGTGTAGCCAATAGCATGATGGGAGTTGTAGTCACAGATATTGGTCACCCTCACAATTGGCCCATCAACACCACTCTGAACCATGCTCACATCACAGGAAGTGGAAAAGAACTGACAAGATGGCTGACACTGGGTACTGCTGTGGGGAGCACAAGGCCCTGCTGGGAACTGTGCACCAACCAACAGCAGGACACCACTGACTGACATCCTGAAAGCCAACTTGCACTCCCTGCACTGGAAGCACGTTCCATGGTGGGATATCTGGCTGGGTGGGAAGGAGGACTGCCAGCTCTGAACATAGTTACAAGCTGCTTTTCTCACACCCCCCCTTAACACAAACTCCACACAACTCACCTGGGAGAATGCAACGCCTAACACTCTAATTAAATATCCCACAAAGAACAACCACACTGGGTTATGCTGTGTGAAGCACAGGGACACTTTTGGGAGTTGTAGCCAAACAAACGCCAGGACAACACTGTCAGCCATCCTGTCAGCACAGGCACACTACCCCACAGGGAAGCAGAGTCAAAAGGAAGGAAGTATGGACATGCAGGGAAGGGGGGGTGTAGGCAATAGCATGATGGGAGTGGTAGTCACAGCTCAACATCCCCCACCCACATGGCCCAGCAAGCTCACACTAAAGCATGCACACCTCACAGGGAGTGAAAAGCCACTTCTAAGATGTCTGACAATGGTGCTCTGTTGTGGGGAGTACCAGGCCCTGCTGGGAACTCGGCACCAGCCAACAGCAGGACACCACTGACTGACATCCTGAGAGTTAACCTGCACCCACTGCAAGGGTGGCATGCTTCATGGTGGGATAACTGGGCTGGGGGGAGAAGGAGGTCCGGATGTCAACCAAATACCACCAATGCTGGTCATGCACACACCTCAACATCCACATTGAAATGCATCAGGTTGGCAGGACAATGAGCCACACCAATATCAACCTCTGACTGTGACAACTTAGGACAATACAATGT
The DNA here is from genome assembly GCA_963921515.1 of Calotriton arnoldi. Classification (NCBI taxonomy): domain Eukaryota; kingdom Metazoa; phylum Chordata; class Amphibia; order Caudata; family Salamandridae; genus Calotriton; species Calotriton arnoldi. The sequence continues at coordinate 29,644 of CAWUFW010022125.1, read as the reverse complement.
ACAGGGCCGCATCCAGAGGTACAGTCACAACTGTCATGTGTTTGAACCATTGATGCCTGCAGAAACATAACATACATTGTGTGTCTCTTCCAAAAACAGGTGATGATGGGGACACAGCAGCAGATGAGGAGGAGTCCCTGTCCCAGGCTCTGGTGGCCCCTGAGCTCTCTGGTGTGGAACAGCCTCTGCCCTCATCGGATGGCGAAGACCAACCTGGCACCTCCGGTGTGTGCAGCACCAGCAGGACCACCATCTGCACCCCCTGCACCCATTCCTCCAACATCTGGCAACACACAGACCACCCCCGCCGACACGGACAGACCAAGGACACTGAATGACAACAGCACAGGGACCCCAGCCCACCGTGAAGCAACGGACAACAACCCCAGTACCAACCCCCAAGGGGGCCTAGGGTCACCTGTGCTTGCCACCGCAGGTCCCGCACGTGTGGCCAGGGGTGGTGGGAGGGGTGGTAGGCAGAGGTCACTGTTTTCAGAGGGGTCTGGACTGCATGATGACCCACAATTGTTACACATTGCTGATGCGTACCAGAATAGCACCGGAGAGGTCAGCTAGGTAGTGGGGATCCTCAAGGACATTCAACAGCAGCAGGCTGCCCATCATGTCCCGTGTGGACTCCCACATGTCCCGTGTGGAGACACATATGTCTGGCATGGAGTCCAAGTGGAACACATTGGAAGAACTGACAGCGGTGCAGAGGGACATATTGACATGCCTCCGCCAGATTAGCACCATGTCCACACCTCCCTGTGTGCCCACAACATCTGGTGCCGCAATAACTGCAACTGCCACAGGGAGGGAGGATGACTCTGGTGGAGAGTCCTCTGCACCGCAGCGGCCTGCACGTGAGGGTCCCCCCAGAAAGAAGAGGGGTCGTCCGAGGAAGGACAACTGAGAGGCCGATGGCCATGTACATCCCCCAGGAACCCAACACCTGTTCTGGAAATTCTCCTTTGTGTTCAAACTGTTCACCCTGTCGAATGCAACCCAACTCTCCCACATGACATGGGAGTTTAAGTTGGACTAATGTATCAGATGACTGTGGACTTTACTCAGGACATTTCTGCTACCAACACTTCCAACTCATCTGGGAACTTTGGATTCCAATCCCAATGTACAGCACCCACCATCCTGTGCACTATCCTCACACATGTATGCAAATAAACTCACTAATACACCATACTTGCCTCTGTTGTGATTCCAACGTAGTTTTTGTCATGGAGATGATGATCTGCTAAATGACACTGTGCATGCTAACTGCTACAGCAAGTTCAACACCGTCATGTGAGTCATGGCGACGTGACACATATAAGGGAGACACACCACTAGGGCTACACAACACATACACACCAGTGCCATCTGACTCATCGCCTACACTGATGTTGCCAGGAAATACAGTGGAATGCACAGACACCACACCTATTCAGAGTCTGTGTTAACTAGCCCACAGGTGCAGTAAGCAAATGTCAGTCAGATGTGTGACCACAGACAACGCACATCCCAAAGTGAAGCACAGGTTTATTACACATTTGCAACATGTTGTTTCCACTACAGATGCAAGGTAATCCCACGTGGCAGTGGCCACACAGTCAACAAGTGTAGAAGAAATAAAGTCCAGGGGTGTGTGGCACATCACCTGTAGGGAAACGACTGCTTCCACCCTGAAAGCTGAATCATGGTGTCGGGGGATCCGAGTTGACCAAACAACTCTGAAAGTACCCTGTGAAGGACAAACATGACACACAGTCAAAAGCACTGAAGAACAGGACAGAACTGCAATACTCATGCCCAATACATGTCACAAGATACCTACACAAAACCAAGTTAGCATGTCAACACTGTTGGGGAGTACAGACTACCTGTAAGGACACATCGCTGCACGCATCCAGTCAAGTAGTACATGGCCACACTCAAACAGCAATAGAGCACCACCAACACATTTCATGCAAACTCAAATCATTGACATGACATCTCTGTATACTCACATTCAGCTGAAGAAGTTGGTGATGAGCTGTGTGCGGACATCACCCTCATCATCATCATCATCACTGGCATCGTGGCCCAGGCCAGGATCCTCCACAGATGGCGGATGTTGGTCATCGTCATCCAGGATGAGAGGCAACTCCTTCCGCACTGCCAGGTTGTGTAGCATGCAGCAGACGATGAAAATCTTGCACACCTTTGCAGGGGCATACGGGAGGGCCCCTCCTGTCTTGTCCAGACAGCGAAAGCGGCTCTTCAGGAGACCAAATGTCCGCTCGATCACTCTCCTGGTCCGACCATGTGCCTCATTGTAGTGCATCTGGGCTGGTGTCACAGGGTTCCTGAGGGGTGTCAGCAACCACGGCATGTTGGGGTATCCGGAGTCACCTACATACAGACAATTGCACATTAGCTGAGTTGGAAAAGAGGTGGAAAACAACATTGCAGAACACACACAATGGTACAAAGTCAGTACACACCGACAAGCCAGGCACGCTGGTTCTGCATCTGTGACATCATCCTCGGGATGCGACTCCTCCTCATCACGTAGGCATCGTGTGCAGAACCGGGAAACGTGCACACACATGTGAGATGCTCATATCTGCAAGACATACCACCAGAGCATTGATAGAATGGTAATGTTTCCTGTTCCTGAATGCCTGCTCATGTGCCTGTGGTGGTACCAAAGCCACATGTGTCCGTCCCATCAATGGAGCCAATGACATGTGGCATCCTCCCCAGGGCATAGAAGTCACTCTTGACGTCAGTGAGTTGTTGACGTTTAGGGAAATAGATGTACTGGTTCAGGTATCTCAACATCGCCTCCAAAACATCGCGTAGCACACGGCTGAACATGGTCTGTGACATCCCACCAGCAGACGCCACAGTGTGTTGAAAGGTACCGGTGGCAAAGAAGTGTAGGGCTGCCATCACCTTCACCTTGGGGGTCAGCGCTGTAGGGTATGGCCGGCCAGGTTGCAAATATGGGGCCAACCGCACCGCCAATTCCTCAATCAGCGGCCTGTTGAAGCGGTACCGTCGGATGCAGTCACGTTCAACTATGGTTGCAAGGTCAGGGAATGGTCTATGGACAGCTGGTGCCCTGCAGTGCATAGGTGAACAAAGAAAGATTGTCAGTCACCCCACATATGTGGCATTGACCATACTCAATATCACATGATACATCATTACGAGACACAAGTACTTGATGTGTGTGCCGTTCTGTATGGACATATATGGCACCTACATGGCCAACATCTAACATCACAGTTCAACATGTGTTGACAACAAGTTCCAGGTTGTGCTATGGGAAATCATTAGGCTGTGTCACAGTACCCATGTACTGCTGTCACGTTCCAAACACACACCACAGTGACAAGTGAGGACAGATGTGCCACAGGCATCACAGCTCTTTGACAGGTAGATTCCCAGGGACCCTGTATTGCCACATGGACACTGGCATGACATGGCGTATCATGTACACGTAAGCAAAACAACCATGACTCCCACAGGTAGTGGCCCCTGTTGCCTCTGCAGGACAGACATGGACGTCTGCGACATCACACACGCTACAACATCAAAGTCGATGCACAAACAACGTGGATGTGGAGACTGTCTCCCATTGTGCACATGGAATCAGAGACATCTGAAACACAACATGCACACAGACTGTGGAGGGCCATCACATTGTGGCAATGGGTCACCCTGTGACGTACATACCTTCCCACATGGGACTCAGGGTGTATGTGACATGACATACACATACACAACCTGGAAATGTGACCATGCCACATGCTCTGAACTGAACAGTTGCACATCACAGTGGTCATGTGCACAACACACAAAGGATTCTGTCCCCATGAACACGTGCACAGGCCTGTGAGTGGCTGCCCCCAAGTGCCACCAAAAACCACATGTTGACTCCCATACACACACAGGTAATGCAGCCTTACATGCCTTAGGATACAGTGTGGACAGGCTGTGGTGTTGTAGGTGTGCCCCTGAGTCCCTGGCAAGTAATTGTGGCTATATAATTATATATCAAGAATGAGAGAGAGGATAAGAGTACTAGTTCTGATCCCCTGGGGTAATGTATCCAATCAAGAAGAACTAGTCTACCTAGACGTGGTAAGGGTCACAGAGTGTATGTTTGATGATGTTTGTGTTAAAGAAAAAAAAAAAATGTTATTTCTTTTATAAAGCCCTCACCCACCAACCTAGTTGGTGGCATGCTTCATCATCGGGCCACCCGATGACACAGAATGTGTCCCGGGTGTGCTACATGCGCCTGTATTACAGCGGAGCAGGTGTATTGCTGAGTGTGCAGTGTAGGTGACGTGAAAAGTGATAGGTTAAAAACTGTCCAGTGGTCCCAATCCTCGAAGGTTTTGCTTTAATGTTTGGGCCCTGGCAGTGATAAAAACAAGGCGCTAAGGTGCACTATGTGTGAGGGGGCTTCCTCTCAAAGCATTAGCTAGCGATTTGCTGCGAATGCCCCATGAGTATCCGGCAGGGGTGCTGGCTTGCGTGTCAGCCCAGGACCCTCCTATCAACCTGTTGTTGCTGCTACGGAACTCCGACGATGTGCACCTTAGCGCGTGCAACACATTTTTACCTAGGACACAAACTAGTAGCCTAGTCACCACCTTCGCACATCACTAAGGTCCTGAGGAAAGCCAGTTTACATAATAAGGCCAGGCTGAAACATGTAGACCACTCACTGGATGCAGGAGTGTCATAAACTAACACTCCGCCTACATCCTACGCCTTGTTTTTATCACTGCCAGGGCCCAAACATTAAAGCAAACCTTCGGGGATTGGGACCACTGGACAGTTTTTTAACCTATCACTTTTCACGTCACCTACACTGCACACTCAGCAATACACCTGCTCCGCTGTAATACAGGCGTTGTTGCACACCCGGGACACACTCTGTGTCATCGGGTGGGCCCGATGATGAAGCATGCCACCAACTAGGTTGGTGGGTGAGGGCTTTATAAAAAGAAATAAGATTTTTTTTTTTTTCTTTAACACATCATCATCAAACATACACTCTTGTGACCCTTACCACGTCTAGGTAAACTAGTTCTTCTTGATTGGATACATATAAGTAATTGTGGCTGGCATACGTTCACCAGTGACAACCATGGTGACATATGCGAGTGACTTGTACAGGGACGCGTCGTACAGCAAAGGACCGATCGGTGCGCACGCATTGGCCATTGCATATGATGTGGACGGATGCGTGTTGTGTTTAGAAATACGCGTTGTACAGCAATGGACCGATCGGTGCGCACGCATTGGCCATTGCATATGATGTGGACGGATGCGTGTTGTGTTTAGAAATACGCGTTGTACAGCAATGGACTCGATCGGTGCGCACGCATTGGCCATTGCATATGATGTGGACGGATGCGTGTTGTGTTTAGAAATACGCGTTGTACAGCAATGGACCGATCGGTGCACACGCATTGGCCATTGCATATGATGTGGACGGATGCGTGTTGTTTTTTAAACACGGCGTCGTACAGCAATGGTCCGATCGGTGCGCACGCATTGGCTATGGCCTGACATGGTAACGGACGCGTTTTCAGGCTTTGACGAGTCGGATGCAGTGAATTCAGTTGGCCACCCACAACAATGTTGCAAATTCATGGGTGTCATGAAGTTGAACTTTTGAAGGATGCTGTGGGCGTGTATAAGTGGTGCAATTCCATGGATTGGCCAGATTCAGAAGATGCAAACGACTTGGACCTATCACTTTGGACACATGGGACAGTATCTGCCTCTGCAGCACACATATAATGCTGGCTGTTCCCCTGAGAGCTCACTTGCCTGCACTACATGCTCCAGGACGACATCTGCTACCACCACTGCTGCTGTCTCTGCATCCTCTGGCTACTGCAATGGCACGTACTGTGGATAGAGCCCCAGCCTTCAGCACTGAGGAGAACCAGGCCCTGCTGGACAGCCTCCTTCCACAGTACAGCAAGCTGTATGGGGAAACCAGGGGAGCAGGTGAGTGTGCTGTCCACTGCCTTACTAATTGTGCATGTTGTCTGACTAGCAAGACTTACAGTGGGTACACCAGTGGCTAGCATGCTCACTGAGTAGTTGTCACCCCCAAAGTGTGTAGTCACATGCACTGAACAGGTATAGTGCAGTAACAGTGCATTCCAACAAGGTTTGACTTCCCAGGCAATGATACCATTTAGTAACTGCTGGCAAACTGTTCATAGCCATAGTTGCACTACCTGTGTACATCATATGCCCCTGTGATTGAGACATGTATATCCAACTGTGTGATGCACGGAAATGTTGCATGTGTAGTAATGGCCTTTTCACTTTGTCATCCTCACAGGTTGATGCCCACCAGAAGCAGGAGATCTGGCTGACCATCGTCCGGGCAGTACGATCTGTGGGGGTCTACAGGCGCAGGATCCGCAACTGCCAGAAGAGGTGGCAGGAACTTCGGGCTGGACCCGGAGGATCGCAAGGGTCCAACTGAAGCTGTCGCCTCCTCGCAGGAGGGGCGGACACCGGACCCTGACCCCCCACATGCTCTGGATCCTGGCGGTGGTCTTCCCTGACCTGGATGGGCAGCTGAAGGCCAGACAGCAGCAAGGAGGGGGTAAGTGCTAGCCTTAACTGTGTACCATGACTAACATGCTCTATGCACTCCTTTAGCCTGGTTCCACTTCCACAGTACAACTGTCATGTCGTCCTGGACTCATGTACCTCACTTGTGTCATGCCCCCTCCTCATCTGATACACAGGTGTGGCCCTTACAGTCTTGACTTAGGTCACTTGGGTACTGTGTACTTGCAGTTACCTGTGGTTCAAGTTGGGGACAGCATCAGTTACAGGAACTTTGTGGTGGGCTGCATGGGTGGTACAATTGCTCACAATGCCTGTGATCTGACATGCACTCTGGGTATGGCTTTAATATGTGTTCCAATTGCTGCTCTGACTCACCACATGTCTGGGGTATGTGCCACACACCCATGCTGCAGCAGAGACCAAGGTAGGAGCCTCAGAAGTATGTACATCATGTGTGTGACACATGCATAGCCACCTGCCTAGTGTTCAGGGTAATACCATGTTGCACATGGACCAGGACTGTAATGCCTACTCCGTACATCGAAGGCACTCTGTTCTCCCACTCCCGTGTGTCAGCATACATATTGGGCATTGTGAAGAGTGCACTCAGGTGTATGCCTCTGTGTCACCGTGGTGTGGCCTTGCTTTTGGACTCCTGGAGTGTTTAACAATTTGGGGTGGCCAGCCATCTGAGTTGTGACTATGTGATCTGCACATAGGTTAATGCATAGGTCTCTGATCCCTTGACTGTGCACAATGTTGTATGAAACATTGAGGTGCAGGCAGCTTTGGTTCATTCTCATCAGACGGTGAAGTGCTCATGTGTATGGATTTGTGTTTGCAGTCACTCAAATGTCTCATTTGATTGACGTGGGATCATCTTAGTCCTCATGATGTGGGTGGCCAGGGGTGCACATGTGCACCTGTCAGCCTCAGAGCTTGCATTCCAAAAACTTCCATGATTGTGACACAGTGCAGACTGGTGTTGTGTGTATGCACTGCCCCTGTGACAGGAGTCAGTTATGACTGACTTGCCAGACAGGCCTGTACCATGACATTCCAATCGCAAAGGGTGATCCAGCAGTAGTGTGATATGTCCTGCATGCACACCATTGTCGCATTGTCTATCAGGACATGAGGACATCATTGTGTCTGGTGATGGAAGCAAAACCCGCATATCAACAGAGACTCTGCCCATCACTTTTCCTGACACATGTACTGAGTCAGTGGCAGGAGATGGCATGTGTTTGGAGTGACACATTTCCATATGTTCTCTTGGATGTCCAACAACTGTGTATGTGGTGCATGTGTGCACATATGATTAGTCGCATACAACATGCAGCAGACAGATGGGTGCATGGACAGGTAGGATATGTGTGGCATGACTGACTGTCAGGCAGACAATGGGCTTCTTCAAATCAGTGTCAGCACTTATTGCAATGTCTAGCAAATGATGGCAGGGCTTGCTCTGTGATGTGCTGTACTTACTGTGGTGTGTGGTCAGTACAGGTGACTAATGTTGCTCTGTTTATCCTGATTGTTTGCAGACACATCCACGGCCACAGGAGGAGACAGCTCCATGGACCAAGAGGAGCGGCAGAGCCAGACTGGGTCCACTGCAGGGGAGAGCGAGGGACCCAGTGGCACGGAGGGTGAGGAGCCACACTGAGGAGACCTCAGCTACGACCACCTGGGCTGGGGAAAACAGCACTTCCAGTGAGGACTCCCTTGTGGAGGCGGGTGTCAGCAGACCAGAGGCAACGGCAAGCAAGTCTGTCCCCGCCACCACCACCATCTCCACCCTCCCATCTGCTCCCATCCCACATGTCCGTGGAGGCTCCTGTGTAGGGGAGCGTGTCTCCTTCATGCCAGGCACCGCACCCCCTGCCTCTGTCCCCCCTGCTGCCCTGAGTGTGGAGTCTGTGGACTTGCTGAAACAGATCCATGCTGAGTGTCCTCCATGCACACACAGGTCTGTTGACACAACTGGTGTCATTCATGGAGGGCATGTCATCTGGCATGTCTGCCCTACATCGGACCAATCAGTCCATGGCCTCCTCACTGACGGCAGCAGTGTCCCTCCTGCAACAGTCCCTCACCCCTCCTACCTCTGCCCCATCCACAATCCCCAGCACCCTACCTGTCCCAAGCACACACACACCGGCACCGGCATGCACCAGCACAGACACAAGCAGCACATAGACACACAAGCCAAAATCCAGATGCACACGCACGCACAGTCAGGGGACTGATACCTCACTCACAGGGGATGGGGCCAAGACACACACACGCATCCATGAGCACTCCGCAGTCCTCAGATACCTCTCCCTCCAAAACCCCTTCCCTTGCCCTCACCTGCAACCCCCCCCCTCCGAGAAGCTCTTCCTCTGTGAGCTTGGCCTCTTCCCCACAGATCCATCTGACACGAAGTCCAGGCGGAAGAGGCGACCACCACACACAAAGGGGAGTGCCCCTCACACCCGGACACCCTCCCCCAGGCACAGGCAGACTGAGGACCCCATTCGAAAGTCCCCCGGACCAGGAAGGGCAAGACCCCACCACCACCACCACGCAGCTCCACCACACAGTCTCTCTCCTCCATCCCCCAGGCCACCACTCCACAGGTTCCACCGCCACACCCTGCCCCAGGTTCCCCACACACCGATACCGCATCCCCAAACTGCTTAGGCCCTCCCCCTACCACTTGCTCTTCCACCCCCAAACCAGACGCTCTGCCTGTTTGTGCCACTGGTGTGGAGTCCGGGTCCCCCCTCTGTCCTGCCCACCTCATCTGCCCCCCCTTCCACTCCCTTGGAGTTATGCACTGCAGTGGAGTCCACAACCACCCCGTCTGACTCGGGCACTGCAGTGGGGACCCAGTCCACTCCATCTGACCGGCCCACTGCAGTGGTTGCAGCACCCACACCATCTGACTCTGTGCCCTACAGTGGTGCAGGCCCCCACTGAGTCAGACACCTCCACTGCAGTTGCCGGTGACACTCCTGCACCTACCACCCCTTCACTGACTCCTTCTGGTATCCCCTGATCCTGTCCCTGCGGTGCTTGGCCTGCCCCTTGTATGCCCCTCCGAGGGGGATGTCCCCTGTCCGTACCAGTGCAGGCAAGCAATGGGTGACAAGTTGTCACATATCACCCTGTTGGGACTGTGTATTTGGACTGGCCATTGGCCTTAGTTTCTTTGGACTTAAAATGTTAGTTTCACATTTGCTGAATAAAGCCTCTTTTTGTTTACTTGTGGTTTTTCTTTGGATGTACATGATGTAGATGAGTATCATCATGCATTTGCAGTTGTAATAGTGTTCAGATCAGGAAAATGAAGTGTTGCTGTGATGGACTCCATGTGGTCCATGGGATATGTGTCCTAATGTAGTCTGGATCTATAGCATCCTTTGCTGCAGTCTGAGGGTGTAATGTTCAGCATTTGACACAGGGATGTACGTTTTGCATTTGTAAATTAACATCTTTGGCTTACACTGATGCACATCTGGTGGGCTTACCACTGTTCAATGTTTCTATTTCCCTGACTGTGTGCCCATCTCCACTGGACATGCAGTTTGCCACATCAATGTTTAAGGACTCATCTGTGTATACAGTGCAACTTGCTTGACACGTGTTTTGGGTGTATGCAGATGACTGACGTGACACTCCCATACCCAGGCTGATGTGAGCAGAGCCTTCAGTGTGTTGTAGTTGTTGACTCACTGACCGAGTGTTCTGCTGACATGTTTGAGTCGTGCACAGACAAGGTTTGGCACAGCGGACCTTCCACAGGAGTGGAGTGCCCTCATGGCAGTGTGTAATCCCGTGACATTGCCTGGGCCCGTGTTGTGTGAGCATGTCTGTGTGTGTTCCCTTCCCTTTTCCTACACAGGCTGTGTCCCTACAGATGTTCCTGTTTGTGATGCTTGCTGAGTTGTCCTGTGTTCATCCAGCATCTTGGACCTGGTTTCTCCGGGATGTGGGTGCATGGCAAACTAATGTTCATCAGGTTGTCATCCCTAGTTGTCTTTGTTGTCAGGGCTGGGGATGTGGGCAAACGCAGATGGGACACAGTCAGGATTCCCCTTGCACTTGTTGGTTACACAAGTCATGTAATTTACAGTTTGTGGTAGCTTTCAGAGATTGTGACACGTTGTGTGTGTGACTGCTGCCACTCCTCAGGGTCAGAACTGCAATGTTGGAAGTTGTCTATGTGTGTTCTTTGTGGGTCACCTTGGCTTCTTCGTTGGTGTGTGACTGGCCGGGATCCCATTGATTGGGGTGGATTTCACGTCATGCCCATGTACGGCGTACTGTGCAGTGTGTCAGACATTCAAGAGTCTTGTTGACTGGCCATGTGTGATGGGTTTCTGCACCTTAGTTCCCACCACCACCCCTGGGATTGTCATGGGTGCATGTGCAATGTCACCAGTCCATGTGAGCTTCACTGCTGCACATTGGTGGAGATCACGGTGTGTGGTGTTGAGTGTGTGCAAATGTGAGTTGTTGCACGGCTAGACCCCTACCTCCATATTGGCCTTGGCTGACAGGCCGTGCTGATTGATTTGTGCTTGTGTAGGTGTGATGGTAGTTTGTTGCTCAGGACACATGGCTGTGGTTCACAGTGTGAACGACATCTACCTTTGTCATCACAGTGGGATTATCATGCAGGCTAGTGTCACAACAATGTGGGGTCCTTGGGGGTAGTGCTGTGGAGGGTCTGTCTCTTGCTGTGTTAGTTGCTGTTCCTACAAGCTTGTGTGACATGTGTAATTTGGGCTCCCTCTCATCTAACAATGCCCGATTGCCCACATAGGGAATCCGATCCATGAGTTACTTTTGTGTGGCACTGTATACACATCTGTGTAATTGGGATTCAGGCCTCCTCATGTGTTGTGTGGTTGCCTGGGGACACTGGCACCCCCCATCACCTGTTGTGTTTGATATGCAGTGTGAGGCTGCCTGTTTGTGTTTGTGCATCTGCACCACTACATTGGCATATCTTTAGTGTGCCATTGGCTGTATGTTGTTTGGAGGATTTCCCTGCTGTCCCTGGGACTCCTAGGTCATCAGTCAGCACAATAATCATGGTTTGTATGTCCCATTGCTGCCATGGTATGGTATTTGTTCACCTCACATCTACAGTCTCCACAGGATATCTACATTTGTGTGTCCATTGGTGCAGATATAGTGGGTCTGCATTATGATGGTCACTTCTGTCATTGTGTAATTGATAAATGTTGATAATGTCAGCCCCCATGGGTGATGTTTGTCTGCACATGGCCAAAGGTATGTTTCATTTGCACTGCACTGTTTGCCTTACCCAATCTATGTTGCTATGGGACACAACCACTACTTTGCCACTGATGTGTTTGTTGTTGTGTGACCAGGAATCATCCATGCTGTTTGGCAGTTGCAGCTTTTTCCATGACAACACTTACCTTTTGGTCACTGTGATGATGGGGGTTTAGACCCCATTGCCACAATGTTCAAAATGTGCTTCAGCTATGGACCCCACACTTACATTTTGGTCACTGTGATGATGGGGTTTAGACCCCATTGCCACAATGTTCAAAATGTGCTTCAGTTATGGACCCTTGCACTTACCTTTTGGTCACTGTGATGATGGGGGTTAGACCCCATTGCCACAATGTTCAAAATGTGCTTCAGTTATGGACCCCACACTTACCTTTTGGTCACTGTGATGACGGGGGTTTAGACCCTATTGCCACAATGTTCAAAATGTGCTTCAGTTATGGACCCCACACTTACCTTTTGGTCACTGTGATGATGGGGGTTTAGACCCCATTCCCACAGTGGTCATGGTCTGCTTGCATTGTGGAGGCCACACACATTTATGTGTGACACGCGATAGGGGTCACATTGTATGTTCAATGTCATGTTCAGTGTTGTAGGCATTTGACACAGACTACACACTCTTGTCATGATGTTGGGGGATGTCTTTTCTGACATTCCTTATGTTGGAGTATGCTGGTTGTGTCATGCATTACCCGTCCTATGAGTGGGGATGGTAGTAGTGGTAGGCATCCAGGCCCCCATGAGTAGGGGTGGTGGTAGTGGTAGGCATCCAGGCCCCCATGAGTGGGGATGGTAGTAGTGACAGGCATCCAGGCCCCCATGAGTAGGGGTGGTGTTAGTGGTAGGCATCCATCCCCCTATGAGTGGGGATGGTAGTAGTGACAGGCATCCAGGCCCCCATGAGTAGGGGCGGTGTTAGTGGTAGGCATCCATCCCCCTATGAGTGGGGATGGTAGTAGTGACAGGCATCCAGGCCCCCATGAGTAGGGGTGGTGGTAGTGGTAGGCATCCAGGCCCCCATGAGTAGGGGTGGTGGTAGTGACAGGCATTCAGGCTCCCATGAGTAGGGGTGGAGTTAGTGGTAGGCATCCATCCCCCTATCAGTAGGGGTGGTGGTAGTGGTAGGCATCCAGGCCCCCATGAGTAGGGGTGGTGTTAGTGGTAGGCATCCATCACCCTATGAGTGGGGATGGTAGTTGTGACAGGCATCCAGGCCCACATGAGATGGGGTGGTGTTAGTGGTAGGCATCCATCCCCCTATGAGTGGGGATGGTAGTAGTGACAGGCATCCAGGCCCCCATGAGTAGGGGTGGTGGTAGTGGTAGGCATCCAGGCCCCCATGAGTAGGGGTGGTGGTAGTGACAGGCATCCAGGCCCCCATGAGTAGGGGTGGTGTTAGTGGTAGGCATCCATCACCCTATGAGTGGGGATGGTAGTTGTGACAGGCATCCAGGCCCACATGAGATGGGGTGGTGTTAGTGGTAGGCATCCATCCCCCTATGAGTGGGGATGGTAGTAGTGACAGGCATCCAGGCCCCCATGAGTAGGGGTGGTGGTAGTGGTAGGCATCCAGGCCCCCATGAGTAGGGATGGTAGTAGTGACAGTCATCCAGGCCCCCATGAGTAGGGGTGGTGGTAGTGGTAGGCATCCAGGCCCCCATGAGTGGGGATGGTAGTAGTGACAGGCATCCAGGCCCCCATGAGTAGGGGTGGTGTTAGTGGTAGGCATCCATCCCCTATGAGTGGGGATGGTAGTAGTGACAGGCATCCAGGCCCCCATGAGTAGGGGTGGTGTTAGTGGTAGGCATCCATCCCCCTATGAGTGGGGATGGTAGTAGTGACAGGCATCCAGGCCCCCATGAGTAGGGGTGGTGGTAGTGGTAGGCATCCAGGCCCCCATGAGTAGGGCTGGTGGTAGTGACAGGCATCCAGGCCCCCATGAGTAGGGGTGGTGTTAGTGGTAGGCATCCATCCCCCTATGAGTGGGGATGGTAGTAGTGACAGGCATCCAGGCCCCCATGAGTAGGGGTGGTGGTAGTGGTAGGCATCTAGGCCCCCATGAGTAGGGGTGTTGTTAGTGGTAGGCATCCATCACCCTATGAGTGGGGATGGTAGTTGTGACAGGCATCCAGGCCCACATGAGATGGGGAGGTGTTAATGGTAGCATCCATCCCCCTATGAGTGGAGATGGTAGTAGTGACAGGCATCAAGGCCCCCATGAGTAGGGGTGGTGGTAGGCATCCAGGCCCCCATGAGTAGGGGTGGTGGTAGTGACAGGCATCCAGGCCCCCATGATTAGGGGTGGTGTTAGTGGTAGGCATCCATCCCCCTATGAGTGGGGATGGTAGTAGTGACAGTCATCCAGGCCCCCATGAGTAGGGGTGGTGTTAGTGGTAGGCATCCATCCCCCTATGAGTGGGGATGGTAGTAGTGACAGGCATCCAGGCCCCCATGAGTAGGGGTGGTGGTAGTGGTAGGCATCCAGGCCCCCATGGGTAGGGGTGGTGTTAGTGGTAGGCATCCATCACCCTATGAGTGGGGATGGTAGTTGTGACAGGCATCCAGGCCCACATGAGATGGGGTGGTGTTAGTGGTAGGCATCCATCCCCTATGAGTGGGGATGGTAGTAGTGACAGGCATCCAGGCCCCCATGAGTAGGGGTGGTGGTAGTGGTAGGCATCCAGGCCCCCATGAGTAGGGGTGGTGGTAGTGACAGGCATCCAGGCCCCCATGAGTAGGGTGGTGTTAGTGGTAGGCATCCAGGCCCCCATGAGTAGCGGTGGTGTTAGTGGTAGGCATCCATCCCCCTATGAGTGGGGATGGTAGTAGTGACAGGCATCCAGGCCCACATGAGTAGGGGTGGTGGTAGTGGTAGCCATCAGGCCCCTATGGGTGTGTATGGCATTGGTGATAGCCATCCCGCCCCTATGGTTCGGCTGTTGCTAGTGTACGTCATTTCTTCATCCCTATGTGTGTGTGACATATGTCGGGTACGTGTCGTTTGTTTGTGTAGTGGGTGTTTGACTTACCGTCTGCGCCGTACGCGTCCGTACCGGTTCCGGTAATAGATGTAGAGTATTGGTAGGACCTACCCGATGGGATTCATGGTTGGGTCGTCTCGTTCGGGTTTCTCGTGGCTCCGACTCGTACTCGTCGCTGGCTTGTTCGTCTCGTAGCCGTGGATCGTCTTGTGGCGCGAATCGGAGCTTATGTGCAGCTCTCCCGGATGCTCTGACGTGCCGGACGTAGCGACGGGTTCGGCGCGTACGGAAGGTGCATCGTACTAGTCCGGCCGGAAGGTGCTGTATATTTACTTCCGTGCAACTCGATTCGGCGTTTACGGATCCGGTTCGGGCGGGGAACAGGAGCTGAAATGGGTACATACGGCTGGGTCGGAATCTGAGCAGTTATGCGCATCGTACTTGCTCGTTCGGACGACTGTTCGAATCGCTCGGGAAACACGCGTTCGGCTTGTTTTTTTTCCGGACGAATAGTGTTGGGTGCGCTTCCGGCCGAGATCGGAATCGGCCCCTTAGTTTTTTTATGCATTCCCTGGTCTACCAGTAATGGTAAATATGGGAATGCACCAAAATCCATGGGTGGACGCATGTGAACACCCTTGCTCTACCCATGGAAAGCCTCCCTGGGGAAGAGTAATGCAGTGCAGCGATTTGCACTTCGTTTCTCTAGATTTATCAAGACAAGCAGGGCCACGCAAGGTGACCTTGCGTGGCTTGATAAATCTAATTTAATAGTTGCATCACCCTTGCGCCCCATTGCGTGGTGCAAGAGCTTCGCAACTATTTAATAAATCTGCCCCTTAGTGTCCTTCCGAAAGTTGAGATTAAAAACAACTGCCCTATGATCTAACCAGATCAGTGAGAACACTCCTCTGAGACCTATCTTAGGACAGTTAGTAAAACTGGTATCTAATATGTGTCCCGCTGAAAGCTTGGGGGCATTCACTACCTGATTAAAGCCAAATCCTTTCAGTGTTTCAAGGAAAGCAATCACGTCTTTATCCTCTGCGCTTTTGAAGTGGAGATTAAAATCCCCTCACACAGAAAAATGAGTTTGCTTATAAAAGATTCTAGTAAGTGCCCTAAATTCAGCAACATTTTTGTACGTGGTCCAGTAGAGCAATACGATAGTATTCCTGACTAATTAATATTAGAATAGATATCTTAGAGAACAGGGCTTCACAATATCCTGAGGCGATGACCTCAATAGAATAACAGAACATGTGCCTACACACGATCGCAAGTGCTCCCCCACTTTTACTTACGCAATCAGTGACTTTGAAAAAACTCCTCAAATTCCACCCTATTTTTTTGTTAGGGACCTAGAATTGATTAAGGCACTAAGTGGCCGATTACGATGTGGTCCGGAAAGGCTCCGACCAGCGGTCGGAGCCTTCAGGGCCACATCCTAATCGGCCCCTCAGGTTTTACTTTCCGACCGCCGCATTACAATGCTGGCGGTCGGAAACTAAACCGGCCGGTCATTCCGGCTGGCATCCAGTGGGCTCAAGGAGCCCGTCAGCCAGTCGGAACTAGCTCGTAATCCCAAAGGGCGGGGCTTTCCGCCCTTGGGATTACAATGCACGGTTTCCGACATAGTTTCCATGCCGGCCTATCCGACATGAAAACCTTGTCAGAATGCGTGTATGGGGGGCCCCCAGGAGGGCCCCCTTGTGTGTGAGGCCTCCGGTTGGGGTGCAGGGATGAACAGCACCTCCCATAGGGAAATGTAGGAATGCGACCAAACAGTGTTCGGTCGCTTCCTAATTAGGCGATCAGGACTGCCGACCGGAGGTCGGTCGATCCCAGGACCAAGACGTGTCGGGCGGACTTAAGTCTGCCAGACATCGTAATAAGGCCCATAGTATACTGTCATTCCTAAAAATTGTATTTATCCCTGGGGGTCATTCATATGTATCAATCCTATCTATTGAAGGGCCCGGTAGTTCCATCTTGGCATTTTCCCTGGGTAATTAAGACTAAAACCACATGTGAACAAGGTAGATTGAAAGCATCAGACTGCGCTACAGGATGCATGCTAAATAGGATGAACGGAACATCTGGCGCATTTTGGCAGCTATCCTGTATCTGCCCCTTATTCTCTTCTTTGACACTGTTTGGACAATGCAGTTATCTAATGACATCCAACAATTTAAGTGAGAAAGGGCACTTTAATAGAGCAGGTCTGTAAAAAATAGTCAAACCTTTGGCAAAAGCCTTACTGCCTAATGAAATACCCACTTCACTAATACAATAAGTGAATTAGCTAACATTGCTGCCCTTTAACTTCATTCAATTCAAAACATCCAATCGTACATTCTCCTTTCTTAAGTAGTCCTCTGTCAGATCTGTCAGATGATCAGATGGAATATGCTAACCTGGAGTCTGTACCCAGCGGGGACGATGTAAGAAGCTAGTTCTCCGATTACCCTTTGTGATACCTCAAGAGAACAGAGAAAGGCTATCCTGAAAAGGCACCACTAGGGGGAAAAGGAGAATGGGATAAAATAAGGAAAGGCTGCCGCAGCAAACAGGAAGGTCTTGGCCGCAGCGTCCTCTCTAGCATAGGAAAGCGAGTCTGTGCACATGCCCCTAAAATATGCGTGCCCTGTAAAAGGAGAAGAACAGATAAAAACATTCATAAAGAAATAACAGGTTCTCACCACCAGTACTAGAATGGTATGCAAAATTTCTAATACTCACTTCCCACACTTAAGAAGAAGATTACAGAAGAATTGTCACAACACACACATCATGCTTGGCAGAAAGTCATGACCTCAGGCTTTGCAACAGAAGAAAGGATACTCCTATGACAGGCTCTCTCTTCTAAAGGAAATAATCAATAGTCATGAAGACAATCACTTTCCATAGTGAAATGATACCATAGTAAATCGGAAATCCACATTCGGAGAAATGTATGAAATGCACTAAACCCTATAGTGCCATAATCTTAGTCAATATGCAAAAACACAAAGGTATTTCTTGAGTTTCATCTATAAAAATAATTGTCCAGATCATTTTATTCAAGTGTGAGTTATGGAGAGTGGTATGGCAATAGGTAGCCAAGAAGAACTTCCATTGATGGTGAGGTGTGATAAAAAAAGCTTAAGGCACAGAAGTTGTCTTGCTATCACATTTTGAATGCTTTGTAGTCATCTCATTGTTGATATTGGCACTCCATGGTAAAGGCTATTGGCAAAGTATAACTGTGATAGAACAAAAGAGGTGGTTACCTGGTCCCTCTATGGGAAACCCAGGTGAGTGAAAAGGCACTGAAGTATCCTTATGGTGTGAAGTGTACATGTAGCCCTATGGTTGACCTGAGAGATCATGCAGAGGTATGAAATCAATATACTTTCTAAGTTTTGTGAACTTGAATGAGGCAGTTGACAGTGATCTTAGCTCTTTAAGCCACATTATTAGCAGGTTGTGGCATTTTCATTTGCCTTGTTAGCATTTTTGGGTTTGAGGTGCGACTTTATCATTCATTGGTCAATGTCTTTGAGGCAGAAACCTAATTTTGATAATGGATTTATCAAGTTTGAGGATTTTCTGGATATTATCAGTGGAGTTGTAGCAAGTGAGGTTGAAGAATTTGATGAATTACGGTAATGATTTGAAGCAGATATTGAACAGAAGTGGTTAGATAATTGATCCTTGCCTAACACCTGTCTTGATGCTTTATAGGTTTGAAAATATATGATAAATAGAGATGATGCTGAACCTGTTATTCAGATAAAAGTTGATCCTTTAGAATATATTTTCTTGTATACTAAATCAAATCAAACTTTATTGATTGATTACTAAAAACCATTACAATCATCTGATCATTGCATAGGTGGGAGCAATAGTAAGCTACACATATTGCCCTTCACATATCCTATAGTTACGCAGCATGCAAATTGGTCAACAAATTAAAATTCATGAGCAAAAAATTCATTAAAATGTGCTATGACAAGATGAAACTTGATATAATATGACATGACATAACAACATTAAAAATGGCTAAAGTGCATTAGAATGAAGTGAGGCCTAGTTGTGGGCATTAAAGTGCAGTTATTTTCATGATATAAAATGTGCTAAATTATGACCTGACATAGCGACATTGGTAAATGCTAAACTGCGTAAAAGTCTAATGTCTTACTTAACATTGCGAAGGTTCGATTACCACAACAGACATTACCTGATCTATGTCCCTGTCAACATTCAATACATCAATGTAGTCAGAAAGGTTCATTGACAGAATATTGTCCACAAAAAAATCACCCTAAAAATTATCGAGGGAAAAATATAGGATGCAATAAATATTGAATTCCTATACCTAAAACGGTAAGTACAAAAATATTGAGAAAAAAATATTGTTTCCAATAATACAGTTGTATTAAATATTGATTTTAAAATATATATAATTAAAAATATTAAAATAAACATATTAAATACTAACATTAATTAAAAAAAATATAATTAAATGTATATTTGAAAAAATACAACAAATAAACTTCCTTTTAAAAATATAAACACACATATATATATATATATATACATATATATATAAAACAAATAAATAAACTAACATTTTAAATAATAATATAATTTAAAGTCATAAATAATATAATATTATAAAACATATATGTATACATATTTAAATATACCAAAAACATAAAATATTACCTCACACATTTCTTACAATTTAATTAAAAATAATTTACAAACAAAAAATATTATAAATTATAAATATTATTATTCTAATAAATCAAAAACATAATTATGAAAATTATAACAATAAAATAAAATATTAAAATCTAAAACAAATACATATAAAAATTCCACTACATTAAAAAAATATTTTTATACTAAATAAATATAAAAAGAAGTACTCCCATCTAACACAACAGTCAAAAAATGTTTTACATCACACAAAAATAATATTTACCTCTCTAACTACAATAAAAATAAAATTACATAAAATATAACAGTGTGAAATACTACAATTTACTAATCCCACTACAATTAACACAACAATAAAATTAATAATGAACAAAAAAAAAAATCCCATTACGCTCAACACAACAATAGGAAAAGTGTTAAATTGCAGAGGGGTAAAATATACTATTACCACTCCAGCCAGTGCAAAAATAGGGAAAGTGCTGGATTGCGGAGGAGTAAAATTTACTATTCCCACTCCAATCAGTGCAAAAGTTGGGAAGGTGTTGGATTATGGTGAGGTAAAATTTACTATTCCCACTCTAGTCAGTGCAAAAGTAGGGAAAGTGTTGGATTGCAGAGGGAAAAATTTACTATTCCCACTCCAAACAGTGCAAAAGTGGGGAAAGTGTTGGATTGCGGAGGGCTAAAATGTACTATTACTGCTCCAGTCAGTGCAAAAGTAGGGAAAGTGTTGGATTGCAGAGGGGTAACATTTGCTATTCCCACTCCAGTCATTACAACAGTAGGGAAAGTGTTAGATTGCGAAGGGATAAAATTTACTATTCTCACACCAGTCAATGCAATGGTAGTGAAAGTGTTGGATTTTAAAATAAAAAATATATATTATTCCCACTATAGTCAGTACTACATTACAAACAAATAAAATATCTACAAAAACTAATTTAGAAAACAAAATAAAAATACTAAAAATAAATATTTAAAATGTAATATATTAAATGTAAAAAAACAATGAAAATTAAAACATTTCTGAAAATGAAAAACATAATAATATTATAAACAATATTGAAATTTAAATGCAATATTATTTCACATATAAAGAACATTCTCTTAAAAGTATTTTCCTACCATCTACCCCTACAAAAACTTACAATCAAAACCCTAAAATAAAAACACACATATTTTGCAATATTAATATAAATATGTATTAGCAAAAAAATTTATATATTTAATTAAAAATTATTAAATATGCAATTCAATTTATTTAACTTTCCACAACATACTTCCACAAAATATACACTATACTCCTAAAATGTAATAATAAATTAAATACACAATTAACACATTAAGGGGCCGATTCCGGCCGGAAATCTCTCCGACCGAGCCGGACCCGGAGAGAATTCCGACCGAATCGGACTCTAGCAGTCCGACCGGACGAGTACGATGCATTCGCATGCTATCGGACTCGATTCGGTCGGACACCCATTGAAGTCAATGGGAGCCGGTCGTACAACGCGTACGCGGCCTCCATTGACTCAATGGGTGCGAGGCGAACAAGGGCGCCCCCTACAGTGGGTACGTGTCCATGCGCATCGCGGCGTACATGCACAGGTAGGGGGACCCATGGGTTCCCCCTGTGTGCGATCTCGCGCGCCTACGCGTACAGGGAGTCCGACGCGGACCCCTAAAGTCCGGTTCCGACACCTCTTTTGAGCCGGACGGCGCGAGTTGGTCGGACTGCTCGCGGCGCGCATCGTACTTACCCGGCCGGGAAACGTCTCCATAGCGCGGTGCGGGTCGTGTCCGTGCGAGTCGGTCGGAGCGCGTTGAAGCCGCGTACGAGTCGGTCGGCGATTCGCGGGCGCTTGCATCGTACTCGCGTCGGCCGGAACCGCGTACGATTCGGTCGGAAACAGGGCTCCGAATCGGATCCGGTAAATCCGAATCCGATTCGGAGCACTACCGGCCGAGATCGGAATCGGCCCCTCAATATTAAAAGAATAATTATTTTAAAAGTTATTATATAACTTAAAATTGATTTAGTTCCCACCCTATACCCCTATAAACCCCACAACCCACACCTAAAATAAAAAAAATACTTACACAATTAACTTAATTACATATAAATTAAATAATTCATAATATTAAAAACAATTATTTGCAATAAAATTACTACCAACCCTGTACACCCATAAATCCCACAACCTCCTCATATAATCATTAAAAAACAAATTTAACTAGCAGTATGACCATAATTAATGATCAGTTGAATAATTACCATTAATTAACAATTAATAAACAATTAATGAAAATTAAATTAAATCAAGCATTGTAATCTGCCCCTTAATGTCAATTAACAATTAAATAAAAAATATTACACAATTAATAAAATTAAGCATTAATTAATAATTAAATAAATATTATTGTACAATAAATAAACATTAATTTATTATAATTAAATTACTTCCCACCCTATACCCCTATAAACCCACAACCCGCTACGGCACACAAAATAATATAAATTACTTAAATAACATTTAATAACAGCTACAATTTTCACAAATAAATTAAAAAACATGATCAATATTAAAAAAATAAACTACATTATATACATATAAAATATATAACTAAATACATAACAAATAATAAAAATCAATATTACTTACCTTAAATTCAATATTCTTGACAACGATATTCTTGCACTCGATATTTCCATTCCACAATATTTTTGACTCGATAATACTGTCCCTTGATACACCAGTCAGAAGCAAAATGAACTGCTACAATGCATGAAAACTGAAATATCTCTATAAAAGTGCTCAAGTGCAGCAGCAAATTGGCACTTTTCTTCCTGAGCAGGGTGACCATTACCCGTAACCTGTCCAGGGTATGATGTAAAAAAGTGTGGGGGGGGGTTGAACTAGCAGGCTAGGGGACAACCAGATTCATGCTTATTCACTGACACAGCCTGCAGTGTCGTAACTGCCCTTCCAGAAATGTTGTTAACCTGGCCAATAAATGTATATTGGTACCCTGCAAGCAAACAGACATTGCTGCCTCCAAAATCCTTACTCCAAGCCAGATGAAACATTGACTTAGCAGCTGTTTTCTTAGAGTCATTACACATGGACAAACACAAATAATATGGGCGAGAGCTTCGGGGTACTGCCTGCATCCTCTACAACATGTGCATTGGCGGGGGAATCTCTTTGGAGTAGATGTTTTAGGGGATGTAAGTAAAATTGTGAATTGAATATATTTTGCTCTTAACGGTTCAGACCAAGAAAAGGTTGAAAATTGGATCTCTGGAATGAAGGCAAAAGAAGGTCAGCTCTGACCAAACATTTAAACACCTCAATATTTTTGATGTAAGAGTAAGCTCTAGATCCTTGCTTGACTTTTAATTTGAACTGTCCATAATCTGACTGTCAATCCCAAATCTCATTGAACTGTAATTCAGCTAACAAGTGTTGTAAATGTTCCATTCCATTGCCTTTGTGGATATTGGAATTGACTTGATGCTCTTTCCAAATGCGTGCCTTTAGGGATCCCACAGATGCATGTTTCAAGCGGTAGCAATACTTAACAAATTGTGCATCAGCAGATATAGCAAAGTTGATCATGTCAAACTCTAACTGTAGTTGACTAACAGGCATGCTCATGAGCAAACCAACCACCTCACTAATTGACTCTGATTGAATATGCACCAGGTGAGGGTGAAGTTTAGGACCCGATGTAGGAGCCCCATAAATGATGGCAGGTTCAATTTTGGCCCTTCTTATATACCAATATTACTTAGTGTGCTTACTGAGGTTTGTGATGTACAGTGTCAGGCTGCTGACCAAGAGTGCAAAGTTTTAACCCTCTTTGGTCCCTGGAAGAATGAAGACACCTGTCTAGACTCTAAAAACAAGTATCAGGGCTAAAGATAACTTGGGCTAGGTGAAAAAACGAAACTGCACCCCCACTCTTCTTGCAGAACAAACACCATGCACAGATCACCCAGGACAAAGTTAACACCCAGGCTGATGAATCGCAATATAGGCCCCTTCCTCTAAAGAATGCCACCATAGTTTAAACAGTGACTGCCTCACACCTGGGAACGAGAGCCAGGGTCTGGCACATGTAAAATGTTATGTGTACTTGTAAAGCACATTATCACCCGCTAGGGCATCCTGGCACGGAGCAGGGGGGACGGGGTGTCTAGCCCTGCCTAAGATACAGCTTGTGTTCTATCCATAAAGAACGAGCAGATCCAGTGGCGAGCAGGTCCTTGGATGCCAATCTTATGCAGGCTCCTGATGAGGATGGGGTGAGAGACCATGTCAAATGCTGCAGAGAGGTCCAGGAGAATGAGGTCTGCCTTGTCTCTTCATTTAAGGATCATGAGGATATCATCTGTGGCGACAATGATTGCTCTTTCCGTGCTGTGGTTGGACCTGAATCTGGACTGAGTGGCATTAAGGAGACGATTATTGCTAAGGTGGTTGATGAGGCATTGGTTGATTAGTTTCTCTAAGACCGTTGCCTTGTATGGTAGAAGGGAGATGGGTCTGTAGTGGAAAATCGTGGCTGGGTCAGCAGATGATTTATTGATCAGAGTAATGATGGTGGCATGTATTCAGGTATCCAGGAATGTGGCTGAGTCAATGGAGGGGTTGAGGATGGGTGTTAGTGCTTTGCTGATTGGTAGGAGTCTTTCCTGGGAAGGCATGGTGGCTGCAAGGCTCAGATGGAGCCCTCCAGGGAATGGTCTTCATGGTAGCAGAGATTTCGATGGTGGTGACAGCAGGCCACAAGATCAGGGTTCGTTCATCAGCCATGATGGGAAGTTTAGTTGCGGCTGTGACGGGGTCCGGTTGAGGGTCGAAGTTGCTGTATATGAAGGTGATTTGGCTACGGAAGAATCCCAAGAGCTTGTTGCAAAAGTCTTGTGAGGGGTTAAAGTTGCTGTAGGTAGCAGGAGGTGCAGTGAAATCTTTGATGATGGCAAAGGTTTCCTGGCTGCTGTTAGTGCTGGCGTTGATGTGATCTGCAAGAGCTGTGTGCTAGGCGTTCGTATTTGCTGGTGGTAGCGTCTTTGGGCTGTTTTTAACAAGTCTTTATCCGCAGTGTCTTGACTTTTTCTCAATTTGGGCTCCATTTGTTTGCAACGGCAGTTCTTCAGTCTGAGTTCCTCTGTGTACCAGCTGGCCTGAGGTCAGGCTGTTGCTGTTGGGTGGTGCTTGATGGGAGCCAGGGTTTCTGTGCATGTGGTGATCCAGCTGTTGAGTTTTTTGAAGTGCTCGGAGAGGTGCTCGGTTGCAGTAGTGGTAGATCTGTGATGGTGCAGAACGGGTATTCTGAAACTGACAAGAGTGTGGCCTGTCCAGATCATAGTTGCTGGTTTGTTAACTGTGATGTTGCTGAGTGAGCAGAAAATCGGGTCCAATAGGTGCCCGGATGTGAGGGTGGGTTTGTAATGTGTTGGGTAAGGCCAAGGTTTCCAAAGTTTTCTAGAAAAGCAGAAGAGTTTGGATTTGTGTGGGCTTTTAGGTGAAAGTTCAGGTCTCCGAGGAGAATGAAGGTGCTGCAATTGATAATAAGGGGTGCAGCGAATTCTTTGATGTTGCTGGTGTGGTCCTGGTGGTCTATATACAAGGGTTCTGCCCAGGGAGAAGTTGGCTGTGATGCATATCTTAAAGTGAGGTGTTCCATGTAGCTGGTGGGGGTGTCCGTGTACATGGTACAGCTAATTGTATCTTTGAATATGATGGTGATCTTGTAGCGGGCGGGGATAGCTGTATTTATATCCGGTGCAGAGGTTGGGTTTAGCCAAGTTTCTGTGAGAAAGAGCAGGTCCGGAGCTTGGTCATGCAGTAAGTCCCATATCTCGATGGCATGTTTGGTGAACTCTTGGGGGTTGAGGATCATGCATGAGAGTGTGAAATCATTGTTTGGGTGGTGTTTGGTCTGTGTGAAGGTGAGTGGGTGGCTGGGTTGTGTGAGTGCTTGGTGCTGTTGTGCAGGAGTGTATAGGACAGCGCATGAGAACTTGGAGTAGGCTCACAAGAACGTTCATTTCATGTTAGGTCATGAGGTATGGCAGCAGTGCAGGAAGTGGCCACCAGGATTAAGAGCATGGAGGAGCACAGAAGGGTATCGGTGGGTGGGGAGAAGCAGGGTTCCAGGTGCTGGGCACGGTCCAGGTGCAGACGGGCTTGCCTTTGGCACGCTAACAGCATGCCACTGCGTTTCCATGCTGCAGCCACCATTAAATAGGTCCTGAGAGGAGTGAGGAGCGCAGGGTACCGTCATGTCAGTTGGTGTGCAAATGGATGATGGGAAATCTAGTGATGTCACTTCCTGTGCAGATAGGCAATATAAACATATGGACAATAAACCTAGGGGTCTACAAACTAAAGCTAGAATGTCAGACATCAGGTACTGCTTATATCAACCAAGACACAGATCTGGTTTTTGCCAGGGTATATCAGGGCATCTGAGCAAGAGTGCTACAGACTAGGGTGGCAGAACATGTATGGAACTTGCCCAAGTACTGCAAATGTTTAGGCGAGGAGCACCGGTAGACAGTAGAACACCAAAGAAGGAATGGAATATGCCTGGACAGTAGTTGGAGTACCGCCTGCTTACACTAGGGACGTCACCTTGTTTAAGTCTATTTATATGAACACATTTGTACTTACCTCATTTGGGTAAAAAGATTTCAGTCAGGTCACATACCGCCATATTCAATCAGTATGCGGTGCCTGCCACCTGGTGCAGGGATATGTTGGGGGGCACCCTAACACCCAAAGTCAAGGGCCAGAGGGGAAGGGGGGCCCACTATGAGCTCCCAAAGTCCCTTTCCGCCTGCCTTTTCATGATTGGTTAACCACCATGAAAGGCCAGTGGAAAGGGACATTGTAATCCCAACGACGGTGCCTGGCAGACACCAACAACATGGTAGGGACTACAAGCCCCTCCTCCGCACCGGTGGACTCAAGGAGCCCATCGGATGCATGGTTGTCAGACTTTCCGATCGCCATCACTCTGCCCACCATTGTAATATGGCGGGCGGGAAACATGTCTCCGATGGCTGGGAGACTGCCATCGATAGCCTGTCACTGGAGGTCTCCCCACCATCATAATAAGGCCCTTTGTTAGTTTAAATATGTGTTCACTGGTCATGCAACATCATTTTCTGCTAATTGACTAACAAACAATTACCATAGTGAAAAAAATTGAGGGTTTTCTCTTACTATCGCCCCCTGCTTCAAATAGAGGTACATTGCTGCTTTGTCTTTCAAAGCAAATATAGAATGAATGAATGAAATAATTTTGTAAAGCGCGCAATACCCGAAGGTGTCTTAGCGCTAGGCGGATCAAGGACGGAAAGGGACGCAGGCCAAAATAAGTCTGCGAACACTAGCTCTAAGCCGGCGGAAACAGCCAGGTCTTTAGCTGCTTTCTGAACAGCTGCAGGCTGTGTTGGGAACGGAGCGCCAGAGGGAGGGAATGCATGAGTACTTTCAAACTCCTCATCACCCCAGCCAATTAAAATGGAAATGACATGGCAGAGCGCTGCTTTTTCCCCTTTCCATCTGAAGAAAACTCAAAATGGCCCTGTGCCAAGTGGGCCAAAAGGGCCCCAAGCAAATAGATACATAAAAAAATTAAAATGAAAACAAATGCAGCTTCTGCTCCCACCAATGAACCTTGAAATGGCATTTTTAGATGCAGGCTACTCCCCTGTTTCCAACCTGTTTTGTCATTATTATGAGTTGTAATTTTACTTTCACAGTTAAAATGTTGTTCTATCATGTATTGTATTGTATTGTAATTACATTTATATAGTGCTTACTACCCCTGACGAGGAGGCGAAGCGCTTTTTCAGTGAGTAGCACGCTACTCCAGAACCCTTAAAGGATTACTGTTGAATTAGTATAGTGAAATATGAAATCAATTTGAGTGGTGGATAGGTTAGTCTGTTATTTGGATTGAGAAGGATAGTGGAGGAATAGACGAGGGAAAAAGTTTGCATTTATATAGTGGTTGCTACCCCTGATGAGGTGTTGAAATGCTTTTCGGTCCGGAACCAAAAAAGGGTTAGTGGCGAATTTGTCTGGGGAAATATGAAATTAATTTGAGCGGAGGACATCTTAGTCTGGTATTTGAATTGGAAAGGATAGTGGAGGGATGATAGAGGGAAGGGTTTGCATTTATGTAGTGCTTACTACTCCTGATGAGGTGTTGAAACGCTTTTTGGCGGGTGGCACACTACTCCAGAACCCAAAATAGGTTTAGTGGTGAATTACTATAGGAAAATATGAAATTAATTTGAGTGGTGAACATGTTAGCCTGTTATTTGGATTGAAAAGGAATAGTGGAGGGATAGAAAAGGGGAGGGTCCAGAAAGTTTTTTTTTTTTTTACATCTAACCACACCTTTACCACTTTAACAAAATATGCTGAAAATAAATGTTGCACTAAAATCTGGGCTTGGCTCCCAACAGTGTCACACCCCTGGGGACAGCCTTCTTTGCATCTTGCTATCAGAACCACCCCCACAGTGATCTAGTGTGCATTTTGGAAACTGTGGAACCAGGGGGAATGGTTTTTAATCCTGGTCTCCGAATGGGACTAAGTTGAGTGATCTTAGACATTCATTTCTGTCTTTGGTTATCTTTACAAGATTGGAAGAATTTAGAATTTGGCTTAGAGTTTGTAGAAGTGTGTGATAATAAAACTGGATTGGAACCCAACACATGCTCATTGGATATTTTGTCTCTGAAGACTGAACCCAGCCTTTTGGTTCACTCATCAAAATGTAGTGGGAAAGCCTGGGAACAAGTAACAAGTGCAGTTTTGGTTCTTCTGCTTCACCAAACTGTCGGATTTTGCACAGATATGAAGCAAGTAGTATAAATATTTTTATGGTTGCAAACAGTCCAAATAGCTGTCTAGGCCTGCAGAAATGTTTTTTGCTATTTACTAAACTCATTTTAGGAATCAGTAATATTTTAACAGCTTCTAAAATGGAACAAGTGACAGAGAGGTTGAGGCAATAGAAAACCGCACTTGCCAGCAATGACATGTGGTGAAATATGAATATTATCAATGGTGCAGCGAACATAGAAGTGCAACCCCTCTCTACTTCAAAAAATTGAAGAAACTTCCAAAACAATTTAGCAAATGGTGGTTCCAGCACTCACGTTTAGTAAATAAATGGAATAAAGTGCATTTAAAATAAGCAAAAGTCTTTTGTATCTCACTCATCACTGCAATGTTCACAATGCATTGGCATGCCATAAATAATTAATATGTATGTCGATGTTTTCTTTCTTCAGTTGTTCTTTAATAATTTTTCTTCTCATGAACAATACATCAATGTATAAAAGATAAAGGTCAGTAGCCGACGCATTTCATCCACATAGCACTTCTTCAGGGCCACAAAAAACAACACATAAACCAATATTTACAATATGTACAGACAATTAAAACAAATCAAAAAGTTAAAATTAAATCACACATTCGAAAATATATTACAATATTGGAGCAGACTCCAGTCAATCCAGCATCTTTTACTTCCACATATTGATAGTAGTGCATATAATGAATGGTGATTTATGGTATTCTTATTCATACCAGCATGATTATACAGAACTTGTGCATTTGCTTATTCAACAATTCTTCATACAATGCATTGTTAACAAAACTGGATTAGGTTCATGCTCAGGAAAGATCTGTCATGCTACAATTATTGTAAACCAACAATATTGTGATTTTGTAATTTAAACTCTTTCTCATCTACTCATGATAAAGGAAAAATTGGGCACTAGGTATACCTTTGATTTATACATGAGAATCGCCAGTTCCTTGCTATGTGCTGGCATTCGAAAGATCCAAGTTTATTTAGTTCATTCAGTAAAGCAGGTCTGTAAAACCAAATAAATATTAGAAGGCCATATCTGTCCGTCATGGAATTGCAATGCGCAAGTAAAATATGATATGAGAGAGAGAGAGAAGTTAAGAATATATATAGTTCCTCACTTAGGG